>JANGFJ010000077.1:0-143055 GCA_025758675.1 Naganishia antarctica | reverse complement strand
ACGTCGTGATACTTCTCTCACTAAACGCGTACCGCTGTCGGCTGTTTCGACTATTCTGGCAACTACTTTTCTCATATACGAACCTGAGGTGTACAAGGCTGCGCACTCTCCAACTGTAAATAACTTAGTACTGGATCACAGAGCGCTGTTCTACGCTGTCATCCCCAGTTTTCCCAGCGGGACCTTCAGACTCCACGTCCACATTCGCACAGCGCCTGCGGCTGCCACCGATCTGCGCTGTGACTGGTAGATTGATCAGTATCCTTGTCTCCAGGTATAAAACATACTAGAGTGACCTCCCAGTTACTTCGCAAAAACTCGAATGGCTTTTCTGTGTGTCCAATCTCCATGGGTTCCTGGAGCCTAATCTTTGAAAGGCTTCTGTATGACCCTTAAGGTATATCCAGCTTGTCCAGCTCGTTGGCATGATCCCATACAGCAGCACAAACGAGACAAAACACGACGAAGAAGGTGGCAAGAAAGTTATGATCGGTTCATGAAATCTGCGCAAAACGACGGAATGCCAATAAGTGGTGATGGGCGTCTTCTTATGGAGACCCAGAGTCAGCAATTTCTTTTCACTCATATTGAATGCAACATCTGCTCACCGACGTGACTTTGGTATGACTTCCCGACGTAAAGTCGCTTCCGACCTGTTGGTATTCTCCCATACACCGGAGTCCCAAAGAGTCACGGCAATAACAACCTCTTGGGCGGCCAGTCGCAGATATGGTTCAAAAACTAATGGCACGCCAGCGCCTTTTCCGTCGAGGATCTTCGACCGGTATGGTATGGTGGACCGAGAGCTGTTTTGAAGACCAAGCCAGTTAAAATCGACAATGGGCTCTGGCAAGAGAATTAGCAATGCAAGAAGTGAGATATAAACCGACTGAGAATAGTGAATACATGATTTCACCAAATCGTTCATCAACTTCGCGTTGCAGCGTTGTGTATCTGCGTTTGTGATGACAGTCCTCTTCATGAGTATTCATGATCTTCTTGCACGAACGATGATGCATATCAAGTGTATGGGCCTTCCAACGAGCTGTAGCCACACATATACACCTTGATCACTGGCGTATATATGATCGGGCTGAAAGCGTAGCCGCTTTCCCCCTTGCTAAAAGGTACTTGGAAATCGACAAATCTCAACCCGTATGGCAGAAAGTTTCCCCCTCAACTGAAAATCTACTGGAACGACAAGGTACTACCCCTGGAGCACACAATCTATTTCTCCACGTATAAGTTGGAATATTCTTTGGAAGATACACTGGCGTTGATTGACAATGGTCGACGATCCCCTGATCTGAACGGCACCGAGCCCGCCCGGGGTCAATACCTCACTTGCGCCATGATCGATAATGCCGTAGGTCAAAGCGGAAATGCGCGCGACGACAAGTGCAAGTCGTGCCTCAAGAAATGGTGTTCGGACGGAAAAGAGGACAAGACTCCGGGGCAGACGACCAACAACGTTCCACATACCCTTCCTCATTTCCTGTCTTTATGAGCCCCTGCAAAGTTTGACAAATGCATTGTATTGAGTATCCGCGATGAAGTTCAACAGTAAAAAAGGCGATTGAGAATGTGGAACAGTAGTGACGTTCTCGACAAGGTTATCCAGGGATTCGACGGGTCTAATTTGCATGATGTCCGCGTTAATGCGACGTTTCGTTTCAAGCGTTTCAAGTTGAAACCCGCGCCCGTGTTCTTCCGCGTTTCCATCAACATGCTCGATTGAGATTTCTTTGCCGCGTGTCCGATCGCTTTTCAGGCTGTGTCGCCAGACTAGCCATTTTTTCATAGGAGATCCGTTGGTAGGATTTTTCTCATGCCCTCAGCCGCAATAACTTCAAGCACGATTGCTTGAGAACGGAATCGAGAGGTGTTTATGCAACGGAGCTCGGTCGCAAAGAATGAGAGCCCGAGCTTGAAGCAGTCACAATTCACTGCTACCAGTCCCGATCGCTGAAGATTCTCTCAACAAAAGAATGGCAGAGCGAAAACGGCATTACTACACGGCTTGCGGTGGGCTGGGGGAACCCGTCGGCTGGGAGAGCGAATGGTATACCGCATCATGGTCAGTATAGCTTGGAGGCTATAATCATACAATACACTGACCTAGGTCTTGTTCCACGACTCGCCTAGGTACATTGATTCGAAAGTCGGTTACGACGCTCAAGCGAGTACCGGAGCCGTGAATCCGCCTTCAAGCGTGTATTCGAACTATCCAGAATGCCTCGAACTGATCAGCAGCGCTTCAGCTCAAGGGGTTGCGGCAGCTCCGGTAACTTTGAAGAGCGATGTGCTTGTTTCTGCCACGGGAACCTTCGTCGGTGGTACAGTCCCAACGACTGTTACTGCGGTTATGCGGACAACATTTGCCAAACCCTCGCGGTCAAGTACGGCAGCCTCCGCAGCAAATCCCCAAAGTACGATACGATCTTCAGCCAACACCGGCGCGTCATCCGACCCTTCGGCAATCGCAACATGTGCAGGTTATGGAATGGATTACCAGGCTTGGGGAGCCATCGCGTCGCTGGTTCTTGGAATCGTTTTGGGTGTTGCGGTATGGCGTCTTTGGTGGGGGTTAAAGAAGAAGCGCAGTCTTGTGGGTGTTTACACGGCGAGAAATTGGTTCGTGGAGAGCAGGTGAGCTCCCCAAACCGAAGTCCAGCTGTCTTGATACTGACATGATTGCCATTCGCGAACAGTTTACAACCTTCGAAGACTACTTTGTGGTCCTCGCTCTCTTTCCCGTTACTTTTCTCGTTGAAAGGCCCCGCTGCGGCCATGATCAAATCCGTTTCCGAAACCACCCTAGTTTCTGTTGCCATTCTTGCCGGTTTCACGACACTCGCCTGGACCACTGTAGCCGCTCTTGCCCTTACTCTACCCCTTTTTCTGATCAGCATGCCTTGTATCAGTCTCACCTCTCCGAAAAGCGTGTCCGGTCACCTCGGGACTTTGACGGATTTGTCGATCCTCCGCTTGCTGAACGCTCTTGATCCGGATCCAAACTACTTTGACAAAAGGTCAAACAGCTCCGAAATACCGCATCGTCGAGCAGTGTCATCAACTATTCAGCCCGCGACGTCTACCGCGCGAACTCGTCTGATTCTCCTTGTCGCGTTATCGTCCGCCATCATCTTCATCCCGAGTATCCTGTTCCTCGCACGATGTCTTCGCAGCTCGATCGCATTTCGGCAGCGGTGGTTACGGGAAATATGCGGGGGAGAGGAGATGGTGTTTATGCCGTGGAAGAAGGATCTGCGGTATGGAGCCGTCACGTTTGCGCCAACGGAACAGGATGTGCGAAAATTGGCAGGTGACTTGCAGTTGTGGCATGACGGCAATAGTGCTGATCCGGTGGAAGCGGATGAGCGTTCGAAGCAGTCTGTGACCATCCGCGCTGTTTTTGTTAACCCGTGAGTTAGCATGCTTGTTCGCTCTCGAACAAGCGCCAATCTTAACATACGTGACAGGGACACTACTGCTCTGCGCCTCCTAATCAACAAGAGAAACGAGGTCCTGGACCAATTGGAGGTCGCCGAGACGAGGTACATACGGGCTTTTAAGGCGAATATCACACTACAGTCGATGTCGCATTTCGAGGAAGAGAAAGGTAATGCGCCCACAGATCGTGCCGGAGCATATCGAAAGGTTAGCACTGTGAGTAAGGAAGATACGGGTAGCATATTGGAAACTAACCGAGAATGTTTGAGCAGTCCCCCGATTACAAAAGGAGGTCGTTCAAGGATAGGACGGACAGGCGCTACAACTCGCAGGATTCCCTCGAATACCCTTCAGCTTACGCCGCTCCTCGCAACTATTACAAAATCAGTCCTCTACCAACTATACCCTCGGAGGAGATGCTCACCAACGCTTACGGTACCACTGGGAGTAACACCCCTGCCCGTCAAACTCTGGGGCGAAATCCTACCTTTACAGAAGAATTTGAAAGCCGACTCACAGGTACACAGTTCCAAGAGGTATATCGAGAGTCGCTAATGCCTGATGGGGGTTTGCCTCCGGTCGGAACGCCTCTTGAGGTAGAAAAGGGCCGGTTCCGTCTCCCCCAAAAGGAATACGTCGAAAAAGCGTTGCCAGCGCCTCCCACTAAATCTCCCGCAACCGACGAGTTCATGACGGCCAACAGTCATCGGTGTTCGAGCCCTCGTTCTACAGCCTCTCGTCAGGCCGATACGAGCAATCGTCGATCTCGTACCACTGTTGCAGCTGCCTCCATTCAGCCGCGGGTCTCTCCGAGTCGTGTTTCGACAGAATATCCTCGATGGGCGAATAACCCCGAACTGGCGACTGACCACCTTCTGTCCAATTCGAATGACCCATCCGTGGAATCGAAACCGCAAACCTCGCTTCAACCGCCGATCCGTCCGATTAGCGGAGTTTCCCCTCGGGATATCAACTCAAACTATTTGAATATACGAGGGTATCGGATCCTCTTGGGCGAGCTGAATGAGCAGGTCATCGACTTGCAGACTTCCACATTCGAGAACATGTCACTCGGAAAGAAGGTCTTGGGTTTCATGTTGATTGGTAGATCGGTCACCAAGATACCCGGTTCGATTCCGATACGGGGAATGGCGAGAGAAGACGTCAACTGGGTTGAACTTGGCAAAGGCAAGGGGAATTCATCGGTCCTGTTCTGGCTCTTGTCTCTAGGTTCTACAATCGTGGCGGCAATCTGCAGTGAGTGATTACTTTGATGGTTTAAAGGCGTGTTTTTGATCATGATGCCCTTGTCCGCTTCGCCCGCTAGTGATTCCGTTCATCGGTCTCGCAAACAGCAGTTCCCCTGGATTTTCCCATTATCTTAGTTTCTTGCAGCCAATAGCGAGATCCAACGGGCTAGGAAGCGGTATAGTCCAGTCAATCATCCCGGCTGTCGGCATATCATTGATTCTATGGGCACTCGAGCGTGTGATAAGTGGTAGGCGTCAATGGCCGAGAGAATATTGTGCAGGGAACCGCTGGTATTCACTTGATCCGCCTATTGCAATATAGGTATCAGCGCTCGGCACGTCATCTCGAAAGCGGCAAGAGAACAACGTACCACGAAAGCGATGTGCCTGTCTGCTGTACGTCATAAGCTTACCTAGAAACCACAACAGTAGTTGATGGCGGTTTTGCAATAGATGCTTGTTGCAATATGGCTCGTGGGGTCGTCAGCTGTCATATTCGGTATAGAGTCGTTTATCAATGGTAGCCAAATAGCGAGATCCTTGGCCGACGGAGCAATATTCTCTTGTAAGTAATTTTTGTAGATTGAAGACGAAGTACTGAGAACGAGTTCTTCTGTCTTCAGCTTCGTGGCTGTTCTGCCTCTTGTTGAACCTGGCTATCGTGGTGCCGGGTGTTTTGATGTTGCGAATTACAGCAGCTTATCGCCACACGAAACTTCAACGAAAGGCCGAGACTCCGAGACAACGATTTCGAGGTAGGGGCGAGTGATACTTGGCAGTTCGAACGATCGTGCTGACGGTTTTCCGGACAGCATTCTTCCCCTCCCGGATCGCCCTTCCGACACTCGCTGCGACCTGCGTCTTCTTCATCGCTCTTTCTTTTCCACTCTTGCCAATATTTCCCCTGATGGGAATACCGGCTCTACTCTTCCTAGGCTTTCTATTCGTCGCCAGTCGGTACCTTATCGATTGCGATCTCCATGGTGGATCAGGCGGGCACATCGCGATATGTCTGTTGTGGTGCCTTGGTTGGACTTTATGCCTCCAGCCGGTACTTCTGGGCCTAGTTCTTCTGTCTAGGCATGAATGGGCGATTGGCGGGGCTAGCTTGGGTGTCGCATTGGCGGGATTCATCGTCTTCGAGATGCTGGCGCGAAGCAAAGATCGAGCATCCCGGCTCAGCCGGGAAGATCGAGGACGTCTACAGTCTTTCGCTCAGCGATTGAAATCTCTTGTCGTAGAGCCATTTGAGGATGATGTAACCGATGCACTCAGCGATCTGCCAACATCCGCAGCCGGCACCCGTCGACGTTCGAACGCGACGATATTCGAATTGATGTCGGATCTCCTCTTGCCTACGGATCGACGTCGTTTACGAGGTCCTCTTCCTCTGCAGACGGAATACATAGACGACCATCTCGACCCGTACCGCGCCAACCTAGCCCATCCCGACATCCACCAGAACCAACACGAGCTTCCCCCTCTCTCCGTCCGAAATGCCCAGGTCTTCGACATTGCAAAGTATCAGATCGAAAATACGATGTATCCTTCAGAGCTGATCATGTTCCCTCCCGTGGTATGGCTGCCGGACGACAAGGTGGATATCGGGAAGCAAGAGGTCGAAGATTTGAAGAGGTTTCATAAGTTGCCGGCAATGCTGGATGCCGTGCGAAGCTGATAAGGATGATGGATAGGATGGATAATGTTTGATAGATTTATGCCTGTACCTGTTGCCATATAGAGAACTCTTGTCCGAAACCCACATCTTCATGTTGCGATAGCATGGAGCTGAATTCAATTATTTACTCGAGATCAGTCGCAAGACCAGACGGGATCGGCGTTGGCGGTGGAGACGATCGAGGATGCAATAAGCCCACTATAACCTGCCCCTCGACTGTATTGACGGTCAGGTTTGCAGTCCCTGCATTATTGCATCAGCTTTGGCGCCTCTCCGTCTCATCCTGACTTACCTCTCCAAGCATGAGGTACAGCCATATCGCCCAAGTCGCACGAGCTACGTCTGGCATCGGTCGAACGCCTCTCCACGCGAACCGACTATCGTCAGCCCGATCGTACGCAACCTCCGCTCAAGGATCGTCCCATCTTTTCCGAAACGGACTGCTCGCGACGGGACTGTTGACAGCTGCAGGGGTAACTTATCTTTACCCAGAAATGTTTGGGCTGAATGGAACTAGGGACGGTGGAGATGACTCAAAATCCAAGTTGGAGACGTTGTGAGCACTCTGCTGGTTTCGCTTCTTTCTTGTCAATGCTAATCGCAATCTCCTCAGTACAACACGCATCATGACTCGCCGGGGCGTCGTCGAACATACACACGACTACCTCGGTGCCACTAACGCCGAAAAGCTGCTCCATCAAAACGAAATCTCGCAATCTTTCAAGCCCATCAAGCCGACGAGCGTGGTCAGATTCGACAACAACTGGGTAGAATGCAATGATCCCATCGAAGATCGACACGCAGAGAGTTTCCTCTCTCGGGATGTACTTTATTCCAAGGTACCGAAAAGCCAAGTCGAGGACGAGAGCTCCATCGTCGATCTGGTCGATCGGGGAGGATTGAAGCTGTTCAGCATCATGGACGGCCACGCTGGATATGCAACGGCGGAACTGCTCCGCAAAACGCTACATCCCATGATCGTGCTTTCTCTTCGATCGCTATACGCTGGACACAAACCGAGCACGGTGGATCCGCTATCAGCCATGAGAGAGTCCAAGCGAGGATACGGAAACGTGAAATCGTTCCTCTGGTCATTCCTCCCAGGACACTCATCAAGCGCCTCCGACATTTCTACCTCACCCTTCCCGATCGACCAGCAATCCATATCGGACGCCCTCACCTCTGCCTTCCTCGAACTCGATTTCCAGATCTGCAACGCACCGCTCCGTCTGATCCCTCACGTTCCCGCCAAGCCGGGAAAACCAAGTGTCCGACCGATCGTCAAGCCGATGATCGAGCCGGCGGACAACGGAGCGTGTGCGGTGTCGTTGCTGGTGGATGAAGATCGAGAAGAGATTTACGTTGCGAATGCCGGTGACGCCAGAGCTGTTGCTGGGTATTGGGTTGACGGGCATCGAGGTGTTGACGGAAAGGAGGTGCAGGGAGGGTGGAGATGTGAGGTCTTGACCGAGGATCAGATGGGAGATAATCCCAGGGAGATTGAGAGGTTTGTTCTAGCGCAGTCTCCTCCGTACCGGTACTTATCCTGCTTTGATAGGATGAAGAAGGAGCACCCTGGAGAAGAAGAGACTGTCATTTCTCGAGGGCGGGTGATGGGTGCTTTGCAGCCAACTAGGTCTTTCGGTGAGTACCCCCGAAACCTGGTCAGGATTCTACTGAGAGATGTAATTTGCGCAGGCGATGCACCGTGGTACAAATGGACAGACAGCGAAACCAAAGCGTGAGTATCCGCCCGAGTTCTGCTTCTCTAGCTAAAACAAAGCGCGACACAGAATTGAAAAACTCAATGGCGGAGAAACGAGAAACAAACCCAGAACGTTTGACGGATCAAAGACAAACTCAGAGCCATATGTGACTGCCAGACCAGAGGTCACGTACAAGAGCTTGAACGGGGACTCGGCGAATGGACAGCTCAAGTTTATCATCATGGCTACAGACGGACGTGAGTAGCCTGGTTGCAATACAGATCGCCTCGTCTGACTTGCTATACAGTATGGGATAGCATCACATCCGAAGAGGCTGTAGGCCTTGTTGCCACCCACCTCGCTCACGCCAAACACGCCCCAATCTCCCGATCTATCGTTCAATCCAGTCTACTCCCCGAGTTACCTGACTCGCGAAGCAAATACCCAGGGCCGAGGCCAAAGGACGAAGCTCTGGGCGGAGAATGGGTTTACAAGGATGACAACGCCGCTACTCACCTAATTCGAAACTCGCTGAGTACGGGAAAGAAAACTGCGTATGAGCTGTTGAGCATGAAGGCGCCGGTTGCAAGGTGGTTGCGGGATGATGTGACGTGCACGTGAGTCACTTGTCAACGTGTCGATGCTTGTCCGCTGATTTCCTTTGATGTCTAGGGTCGTTTTCTTTGGGACGATTCCCGGCAGAACGGACACATATGCTGTCAAGGCAAAACTCTAGATATGGGTAGTCGCTTCTGTACCGTCTTACCACTTTGTATGGAAGAGATGTCCATTACATGACACCAAGACTGCGACGGAACTTTCTGCCTGCCACGAATGCAGATTCGTGGGCGATCAATGGCCGACGAAAGGCACTTTGTGTGGCGTGTGCATCTCCTTTGTGCAGCGCTCCTCGCTAACTTCCCTCTCAACTCCTTCCGACCTACTTTGCGTTGTTGCTGTCGAGCTATTGAACCATGTTCTGGTATCTCAGAATCATCAGCATTTTGGATAGCCAGGTATTCTTGTCATGGGGCGGAATTTGAAGCAAGAAAGGCAGGGCAGGCGGATTTCGCAGCAAGAAAGAGTGCCACTTCATTTATGTGCATCCGGGGCCGCGACCCAAAGGTGAAGAACTTGACGGAGAATGGCTCTACGAAGACGAGAATGCGGCGACTCACCTGATCCGGAACGCGTTCAATGCGGCGCCGGCAGTGGCGACTGTCCAAGAGATGATGAGTATCCGCCCCCCCAGCGCGAGGTGGCTGAGAGATGATGTGACTTGCTCGTAAGTCCATTGGGTCAGTGATCCAGCCGGAACTGACGGGCATTCCGCCTGCCAGTGTAATCTTCTTTGATTCCCCAACTGGTCAAGGCCCCGAGCCACAAGTCAAACCCGAGGAGCCCAAGGAAAGAAATGCCTTTGCAGGGCTGTCAAATCTTTGGAATGCCTTGCCTTTCGGTCTTGGTCCTTCCGCTTTTGCAGTAAGGCAACTGATCCTTATTTAGAGTCAATCCCAGAAGGCATCGTCCGCCGGGCGAGCCATTTGGAGCGTTTGCAACGTCAGACGAAAGCTAGGGCGGTGTTCGAGCTCTACCGAGGGTAAGAACGGGAGATGCCTCAGGTCGCTCGTTATTCTCGATTTCCTGATCAAGCGTGTTATTTCAAGATTCTTTTGCAAGCCATGTATGTAAAACCATCTATAGAGCGATGTATGTAACACCATCTGTAAAGCGATGATGTATGTAACACCATTTGCTAAAGCCATGTATGTTGTAAATCCTCCACGATGCCCTTGTCCGTTGCCTCAACTTTAATCCAGTACGAACCGTAACGCCAACATTCGAACGCGATCACACGATAAAGGCGATATCATCAGATGCTCTACAACGGTACGATCCGGGATACATGCAGGGTATACATAAGCTACACTACCGCCTCAAAGCCCACAACCTCGTCCACTAATGGAAATACCCAGCCTTGGCGTCTGGCGCATACCCGTGCTGCGGCTGTGCAGGCGCAGGTGGATACCCACTCGCCCCACCCTGCTCATACATCGGCGGCGCATCCACCGGACCTCCATCCTGCGCCCTACTGACCACCGCGTACCCCTGGTCCGGCGAGGTCACCCCACCCTCGAGTGAGAACGCCGGGGCATTAACTCCCTGTGTGTGGATCCTATGTGGCTGTGGTGCGAGCGGTGGGGGCGGCGAGCGTGTGTTGGACGGATACGGTTGAGTTTGGTATGCGGAGCTCGTGGTTGGTTCCTCGTACGCTGCGTATGCGTCCTGCGTCGATACCACGTGTCCGTAGGCGCTCTGTCGGGGCTCGTTGTATGAATCCGAGGCGGGTCGGAGCATTGCGGCTCCCGCCGCATAAGGGTTCTGTTCCTGGGACGGATATACCTGCTGCTGCGCGTATTGGGTGTTACCGTATCCGGCATCTGTAACGGGAATCAGATTCTGCGTACGTGGCGAAGGAAACGAACTCACATTGTTGCGCGCCGTATGCGTCGTGTCCACTTTGCTGCCTCGTCTGCGCTGCGCCATAGCCCGCAACATTCGCGGCCGCGCCTTCCGGCATCCCAGGCATCCCCAACCCATCATGCCGTCCACTTCCAACACCTACGAAACTACCCGCATACGTTGTTGCGGGAGTCATGGATCGTTGGCCCGGCAAGCCCGGAACGAGGTTCGGAGTGCTTCCATCCCCTTGGTACATATTTGGTTGCGCGAGGTATTCCGTTCCTCTCTGAGAAGCGTATGGATCCGCATATGGATCTTGTGCTGGGTATGGTTGAGTAGGGTACGCTGTCGAGCTCGGAACGTATCCCCGATCGGTGAGCGGTGGTGTTACTTGTCTCGGTCGTGGTTGTGGTGGGTACCGCTGTCCGTATCCATATCCAACGCCATCGACCTGTGAGCCGTAAGGCAACGCTCCCGGACCGGAAGCATGGTGCCTGTCTTCCTCGTCGTCATCATACTTTGCCGCCGCCGTGAGGGGAACGCTAACCTCTTCTTCCTTGGCAGCGGCATACGGGTTGATCGGCGGTCCGGCACGTTTCCCGGATCCGTAGCTATCGTACGGTTGGTTGTGATGCTGAGCGTCTTGATCCTGCTTCATAGCTTCGTACGCTCTATCGTCCCGAGCCTGCCGCTGACTCTTCTTATTCCCCGTCGCACAGCACTTGCCGAAGCCACGGATACACCCAACGACGATCGTCATCACCCACGCAGCGAGAGTCAACCACAGACAGTACCCAATTTGGGCCGAGGCGCCCGAGACGCTGTTGATTCGTGCGCGGGCGATGTAGAACATGATGGCGTCGATGATGAATGCGAGGAGGGTGAGTGCTGATGTAAGCCATGTGAGGAGGCCGGGGAAGCAGAGGAAGGAGACGTTGGGTATGAGATCGAGGAGGTTGAGGATGAGTCCTGCGACGCTTGTGCCGAGGGCTTCGGGGCGGGACGAGTCAGTTTTGAGGAGATGCAGTAAAGGCGGGAGAACTCACCGCACACGTGCAGGACAAGCACATAGGTCAAGTATTTCGTGATCACGGTCGGAATATTAAACAGCGAATTCGACAATCCGAATATCGTATCCGGATCAAACGTATATCCCACTTTCGGTCCAACACATCCATTCGCATCCACCGTCGTACCGTTGGTGACCGCGCTTCCTCCAGTGGTACAATACCCGAGCGTACCAAACGTTGCGGAAAAGCCAGAATAGTCTGCCTTGAGAAAGTAGAGGGACTTGATGAGCGGTGTGCTGAACGAGACCAGGGCGAGGAGAATGATCGGTGCGAGGGAGAGGACGATTCCGGGGATTGCTTCCTTCATCTTGGCAAGAATGGGCTGGTCACTGTTTGCGCCGACCGGGATGGTGCACGCCCGTGTTGTTCGCTGGATGTAAGCCTCGTCCGACGTTTCACCTGGATGGATGCACGGATGCGCCCAAAGGAAGGCTGGCGGTCCCTCCGTGTTTCATCTCGTCCTTTGGATGTCTCTGGCAGTCATCAACCACAGCCATTTCACTTCGCACGTGACCTGCGGGGTCTCCATTCCGCAGGGAACACAGCCGCAGTGGCAGTCGCGTCGCGCGTTTGCTGCCGTCGGGACGCGGAGTATTTAGCTCGGTTGTTCAGTTGAACAGGTAGGTAGCTGAACAAGTTGGGTAATAGTGGGGTTGAATAATACCCATGCATCAGCTGCCAGAGATTATGAGGTGCCACCATCAAGCAATCTGTATGCGTATCCAAGCAGAAATCGCCCTCCTTTATGTCTTTACATCCTCGTCCTCCTTTCTTCCTTGTCTCGCCAGAAGATCAGAGGACAAAAAGGACACATCCAGAGGCCCTTGTCCCCCTCTATGTTTGTCCTCATACAAGACAGCTCAACATACGACCCCTTGCTTCTCCCTCCTTAGCTGCATCACTACGTACAACATGCCAAGAAGAAAGAAAGCTGTGATCGCGACTCCTCCTGTCGAGTTACCGCCTGCGAACAAGGAGTTCTTCGCCACCCATGCAGCTTACACCTTGTGGGTTGACGCACAGTTCCAGTTATGCAACCAGATGTTGGGGAGGATCGACCACCATGTGATCACCCGCCTTCCTTCTCGCGCAAGTGATTCGCCGGATGAGCTCTTGATCAGTGACTCGCCGGATAAGGACTTGCAGAGTGACGCGCAAGGATGGCTTAATGATGTGGCCGGCTTTGCAACCGCGGTAGCCCTGAAAGGGGTCGACGTTCCACAAGGCAGAAAAATCGATCGACTGTGGCGGAAGATGGAACTGATTCAAACACAACTTACGGAACGGGATATCAAAGTCGATTTGCCTCTCCATTCAGAGAAGCGAAACCCGTTCACAGTCGACGAGTCCTACAGGGAACAGTTTTGGAAAATGAAATTTTGTTTGGAAATGTCGCTCAATGATTTTACATCACCCAGGGGCAATCCAAGGGAAAAAACGCACCAGGAGGAGCTCAAGAAGAGAATCGCTGAGTTCCGAAGGTTCCTGGTGAAGATATCGCAAGACATAGGATGGACCTATTGTTTGCTTCGGTGGTGGTGGTCTTTTCAAATCAATGCGCAGTGGGCTGCCTCGGTCATGCCGTCAGAAGCTATTCCCACAGGAATTCTGTGGGAAGTCCGTCCGACCGATGACGATCTCCTGGAAGGTCCAGCAGATGCAGACCCCCTTGAGCATGTCAGCGGGAGTGATGTGGCCTCTTTTGGAACCAGCTTGACGGCAGGCACCGCTAAGACTTCTCAAACGTCGTCTTCGCTATCCGTAGGATCAACATTCTTCGCGATTTCGCTCGGATCGACTCCTAGCCAATCCAGCACATCAACGACGGGACGTCCCTAGGCTACGTGTGCACCGTCTCAGTCAGTATTCGGAAATTCTTGGTGAACGATTCAACAATTCCTGTTGTAATCCAGTGGCTGAGTTGTGTGTCGATTGGTAGGGAACATTGAGGCACGCGTCAGCTGATGGAATAAGCAGATGGCGTGCCCTGGCAAGCCACAATTTACGTCTCTTGTTGATCATCCGTATACGAGACAGCACAGCAGTATCGACTGCGCTACTGCCTACTATCGTTCCTCAACCTGTTTCACCCGCCCCCACTTCCAATCTGCTTTTCGGTTTCCTGACCGAGTCGTCGGTTAGTCGATGGTGATTTCCAGCAGTCATCAGCATGTGCCCTTCAGGCTGCGTTCGGATTCTAACCTGTGACGATGAAGCGAATTAGTGTAGGATCTCATTGGGAAAGCAGAAGCGCGCTGGGCCCGGTGAACGTATCGCCACTCAGCACGCTTGAAATTCTACGGCACTGCCATCCATCCACCATATTGAAGTTCCGAGTATTGATCAAGTTACTTCCGTTTGTATTCCAGTCTACTACTATACAGCTTACCTATTGAAGTTCCAAGTTTTGATCAAGTTAACCTATTGAAGTTCCAAGTATTGAATCAAATTACTTTGAAGTCCCAAGTATTGAATCAAGTTACTTTGAAGTTCCAAGTATTAAAATCAAGTTACTTTGAAGTTCCAAGTATTGAATCAAGTTACTTGGAACTTCAATAGGTCCTCCTCTCTCCAGGTATGCTCTTTGCGACCTTCTTTAACCCTGTCTCCCCTTCCTGCATTCTGAAATGCTTCTGCGCTTACTACATCTGCGCCGTTACATGGCCGCAGGTTTATCTCCCCTCTAATCCCTTATGCGACCGACTTTCCTCATTCCCATGTCACGATACACCAAAGTCCAGAACCCGATCAGCAATTGGCGGCTCTGCAGCAGAACCCTCCTAGTAAGATGTGTCTGTCGTAGAATCGTATGCACAAACAGAAATACTCTCCTTGCATGTCATGCCTTTTCAATTTTTTCCTCCTTTCTTGTTTGTATCGCCAGATCACTCTCGAAGGACACATACAAACTCTCTTATCATGTCCTCACTGGCTGCCTGGCTGCCTTGCACTCGCTGAAGATTACCCAACGATCGATCTCCTTACTTAGCTTCCTCATCTGAGTCGGTGAAAGTCTACTGCGTACGGGACATGACATCGCCTGCGAACGATCTTTTCTTCGCCACGGAGGAGGCTTATACCGACTGGGTTGATGGCCAGCTCCTCGCTTGCGAACAGACGTTGGTGAGGATCACACATCATGTGGTCATCCGCCATCCTGGATACGCGACTGGTCCGCAGGATGAGAGTTTGACCGGTAACGTGCAGGGATGGCTCGATTCTGCTGTGGGCTTAGCAGCCGCGGTAGCCCTGAAAGGGGTTACTTCTCCCCAACGCTTGGAAATCCGTCGACTGTTGGCTACGATAGGACTTATTCACGACGAACTTACGGTAGCACAGGGCATTGAACTGGAATTGCCTCGCTTGGACTTGAATATGCGAGATGCGCCTAGTGCCGACGACCCCTACGAGGTACGGTTGAAGCCTATCACAGCCTAGATGGACATAGTCAGCACTTGATGTTCGTTGGCGCCTGCCACAATCGGACAGTGTGTGGTCATCAGGGCAGGTTCAGTCACTAACCTGTCACGTCGACTTGCTACGCCTGCCTCTTGTGAAGCTGGTCATTTCCTCTGTACTGGGGATCTCTGGCTTATAGCTCTTAGTTTCTTGCGGAACAGTGTGTGATCACACACTGGATAATAGGAGCGCACTGTATAGAGAGCTGACTGTCACTAGATTACAAACGGACCGAACTGTCCACCAAAAACCATAGAATGATAGAATCACGACTCCGAAGGGGCGCACACGTAAGGACAGTGTCTTCAGTTCTAACGGAGCCTCCCGGAGCGGTTGCAGTAGTGTTCCCGTCGAATGTAGGTCCGGAAGATAGCAAAGACGGCTGAAAGGTCTGAGCGGTGTTTGTAGATTCATCTGGTGAATTCGACGTCCAAGGCAAATTCCAGAAGCCTTTGCAGAAGAATCTGCACAAGTCGAGAAACGCGACGGGTGACGGATAACATCTCATATGCATGACTATCGATCTATCCGACTCTAACACCGACGACCTCCGTCAGTCCATCATGCATCGGCGGGGAACTTCACGCCAGGCCTTGTTAGCACCTCGCATCCACTCGCAGTAATCCTGTCAAGTCAAAATCGCGATAAATCAGCGCTCAGGCGCGGGAACTGGATGATCTGGCGAACAACTTACAAGATGACATCTTCGAACTGTGCACTTCGCTTGCCGTCGAGCGTCGGAGCGGTCCAATTGTCAAGCCAGTGATCAAGCGAAGCCGTCCCAGCGTTAATCATGGGCTCTGAAAGTCATTCCGAGGCATCGGGTGAGTATTCGTCATCAAACGAAAAGAAAAACGCGAAACCCCTACCGATCGTAAAACAATGTCCCACCTCCATCTTCCCTGGCGTCTTGGACCCTCCATAATGCACGATGTTGGGGTTACAGTGGAACTATCCAGCCACAGCAGACCAAAAATCAGCCCTCCGCCAGTTCCGCTGGCAAGCCGACGCGTGCTTACCCGTTGATCGATTCCGTGACCGGTGTACTGCCGAACGATGCTGTACCCCTTGGGCTTGACAACCGACTCGATCTTGTTCCCGATATCCCTACGAAAATCACCCAAAAGTCAGCCGGGGTCCGCACGGCTCACCGCTGTTTCTCTGATCGAGAACAGAACTCACCTGTACAACGCCCCCGGTTTACAGATCGCAATAGCCTCGTCCAACGACTGTTTCGTCGTCTTGATCAGATCCAGTGAAGCCGCGTCGACCTTTCCCACAGGATAAGTAGCATTCAAATCTCCATGGAACCCTTTTGTCAAGAGTCTCCCATAAGTGCGCGATTGCAGGTTAGGACGGATAGAGGCTCACCGCCGTGGTCTAAGGTAAAGGCGTTAGTACCCAAGCAGGAAATCTGGACGGGCAGACTTACACAAAGTCACATCCAAGTTGACAATATCGCCCTCCTCTGCACGGCCAGCGAATCAGAACCATTCAAAGAACGCCGTATCGAGCGCCTGCTCTTACCTAGTGGTCGTTGATCGGGAATGCCCTACGGATCACAAGGTCAGCTGGCACTCGACCCAAGGCAAACGACAAACTCACATGACAAATCACCTCATTCACGGATCTACCCCATACCATCCGGTCAGCACCCATCTACCACTCCAGAAACTGCTACTCACGTGCACACGCTCTTCGGGAAATTCCGGTAATTCAACGGGGACGGATAACTATCCCGCGCGACACAAGCTTCATGGCAGATCCTATCGAGTTCGTCGGTCGTGATCCCCGGTCGAATATGCGAGGCCGTCAACTCGAGGACTTCCCTCGCGAGCTGCAAAGGATGGTCAGCGAGCGGCCGATCGGCATTCTCAGAAAAGCTAAGAGAACACACCTTGCACACTTTCCGCATGCCTTCGATCTCCTCGGCGTTCAAAGTCTTCAACTTGCTCGACCCCCGCATCTCGAGCATCGACTCTCCACGAGCTACGCACCACACGATCAGCGCCCGACCCTCCTAGTAGATAGGGGGACTCACGGTGATCCGCGTAATCCGGCCGGGGGATATGACTCGGCACCTCCCGTTTCGGACTGAGCGGGTACTTTGGTCTCAGCGTGCCGGTCCACTTGTATCCAGCCATGTTCAACGGGATGCCCTTGGCTGCGGATCAGGGATTCATTAGTGAGTAGAAGGAACGGGCGACCGGAACGGACGTACAGTCTACGCCGGAGCTTGCTGCGTTGGCGTTATTTGCCGACAGCGATTGGAGGTAGGCATGTACCTGTTTGTGTGTCGGCTGGAGGAGGAGGCGATTAGTGTTGGTCGGCAGAGGCGCTGAAAGCTCGACTCACCCCTTCACAACGAAACGTATGACAATACAGGCAGTCGAGTCAGCATTCATGGAACAAGTCCACCTCTCCTCAATCACTAAATTCCAGACCGCCTCCTCACGCCTCCTTGCATGATCCTCCCGCCGCGCGCTAAAACCGTGCACTCACAGTTCTTCTTGAAACACTCCTGGTCACAGAAAAACGACCCAGGAATACCCAACCTACGCACAATACCGCCCACCCAACGCACGGACACCGGTTCCCGACAATACGCACACACGTAGCGGTTCGCAGGTCGTTCAGAAGGAGGAGGAATAGTGGAAGAGGCAAGGTCAGCGTTCGGTCTATCCCCCCGTGCGCAGGTACAATCAACCATTCTACCCTACCCCCTCCAAAGGGACCAGGCGAGACTCACTTTTTACACGTCGGGCATTCGAGGCGGGATGCTTCCTTTTGTTCGCAGCCGATGCACTTTGTCATGGTGGGCGGTGTGGGGGCGGTGGGGGCGGTGGGGGCGGAGAGGTGTGCATGGCACGGCAAAGAGTGCATCGAAGGACCGCAGGAAATGAAGGAATTGAAGAGAAGAGAAGCAAGACGCCGGGCGATCGGTCGACTTTTTCCCGATTCGATCGCACCACACTCGGTCGCTGGGCAGTCTTGGGTACTGCTGTAGGAATTCTAGGAACTCTGTAGGCAGGAGTGAACAGATTGCCGAATTTCATTTCTCAGGTCAGTCATGGACATGTACACATCCACCGATGTTATAAGTCCATTCACTACATCGATACAGTATTGTTTCCTTTTCCCTTCTTCCATCCTTCAAGTAACCTATCACAAAGCAGGAATCAGCATCCCGCAACGCCATCCACCCGTTCAACATCGCCACACGGCACGCAGCACGGATCCCTCAGACGTAAAAGTTTATCTTCCACCTTTCGGATTCAGACTCATTAAATCAGTATATATTTTTGGTAAAATATTCGCATCATTGGGAAACGTGCTTGCGTGCGTGCGGTGTGGCATTCAATCCAAGAAGGAACGGATACTTACCACTATCTGACGATGACTTCACCCTGCACGGCCCTCTTGTCGACACCGATCTTGTCCAACAAGGCCTCATACACGCCTTCCCCCTCACCACCCTTCCTCACCACCCGTCGCTTGAGGTACCGCAAAGCCTTGGCCCGCTTATGCACCAACTCGCGCAAGTTCTTGCGATTATGCACGTCGCGCGGGTTGTTGGCGATATGCGTCGCGAGCAGGCGTATCCGATGGGTAAAGATCGCAGCTTGAACAGCTGGGGATCCGGTATCTAGTCGTTCTCCGTCTTGAAGTTCGCCGGCGGGTCCTCCAAACACTTCAACAATCCGACGGACGTTTGTCGTCCTGATCCCCCGGGAATCCGCGTTCCGGAGATCCAAGACCCGCATCAACTGCTCGGAGCTCTGGACCTGTGCCGGTGTTTCCTCGGCCGCACGACGAGCGAGGTCCTGTGCCGTTGTTGACGAATCGGATAGGTACGTGGCACGAGCGAGACCCGCCTCGGGAAGATGTTTAAACAACAAAGCGAGGTCGGTATCCGACGTTAAATGCTGAGCGAACCGATCCGGACGTTGCGCAAGCGGAAAAGTCGTCGTCCCATCCTCGTTCACCACGTTTTCGTTGTATTGCGGCGGTTGGGAATACCACACCTCTTCCCGATCGAGAACGAGTTTCTTCAACAGCGAGCGATCCCACTTGCTCCCAACCCTCGCATTCTCCAACAATGCCCGGTCCGCCTGCCCGATGGACGCAGCGGATCCCGCACCTCTGGCGTTCCTCTGTTCTGCCGCAACAGCAGCTGCAACGACCTCACCCTTGAAATCCCCCAACACGGGGTCAATCTGTTCCCGAACATCTTCACGTGCGCGTAGATCCCGGAGGGCTAGCACTTTTTGCTTTTTACGACGGGCATTGGTCTTCTTGCGTGATTGACCGAGGGGGGCCGAGGTGTGGAACGAGGATGCCGCGATGGGCGGAGCTATGCGGTGTGTTGACGGACCTACGAGCGGACGGTCAGCACCAGGCGGAGAGGAAACAAAGAGGCACGCACCAGCATTGGATATACGGAGACCTCGAAACAGGCCACAGACACAGGTTGACATGGTTGGACTGCGGTGAGTGGGAGGGAGGGCCGAGTGGATGATGCAGACTAAATACCCGCTTTCATCCCGGCTGCCAACTTTTTTCGTGCAGAGTAGCGCAGGCGCGAAGAGGTGGCGCGCGCGATTGGAGTTGGAGAAAGATTACCTAACTTCGTACCGCGTGTTGGAATTATGGCATGTTTATGGACCGGACTTTGCATCCATCAAGCCCTTGAGGAGTACATCGCTCCAGCAACGCGCAGAGGACGCAGAACAGCACAGCAGTGCACCTTGCACTTCCCATCTTCAACCTTCTGAAGAACCACAACTGGAGTAGAGCCCCACCAAACTACCAAACTAGAACCAATTTGCCATTTTTGAAGCCTGAAATGAACATCGCGACTTGCGATCGGTTCAGAGGTGCGCCCGGATCAAGACCTCCGGTGATGAGAATGACGTTCAACATAGTACACTTCTACTTTCACTGGTGACAGTCCTATTCCAGTCTGCCTATCCTCCCTCCATCCCCTCGCCATGGCATTCTCATTCGGCGCACCAGCCGCCACCAACCCGGCGCCAACCACCTCCCTGTTCGGCGCAGCCCCGACATCAACCGCCGAACCCGCATCAAACACGGGAGGATTCAACCTGTTCAACAAACCCGCTGCTTCCCAGGGAACGACGAGCCTGTTCGGATCGACGAACGCTGCCCCAGGGTCCGCGCCGGCGACCACGACGGGGTTGTTTGGAAGTGCTCTCGCGGCTGGGACGAATGCCGGGAGCTTGTTTGGTGGGAATAATGCGAATGTGAATCCGTCCACGACGGGGACGTCGCTTTTTGGTGGATTGGGAACGCAACAGCAACAACAACAACAACAACAGCAGCAGCAACCGCAACAACAGCCTTCGTTTGGTTTTGGAGGTGGTACAGGAACCGGATCCTTGTTCGGCGGAAACATGGGCGCACAAGGTTCGACATCGTTGTTTGGTCAACCCGCGCAACAGCAACAACAGCAACAGCCCGGAAACACCTCCACTGGTCTCTTTGGCATGCAGCAACCTCAACAAGCACTCGGATCGTCTCTCCTCAGCAACAACATGAGCAACAACAACCTCGGAAGCAGCCTCTTTGGCAATGCGAGCACACAACAGAACGCTCGACCCGCTGGACAGCCTGTGGCGCGGAGTAAACGGACCCTTCAGGAACGACTGCAGCTCGCCGCACAGGGCGTGATTCCTTCGCAAGAAGGATACAAATTACGTGTGAGCTCATATGTCCCTTTCTATCATCTTCCCTGACTCACAGTGTCCATCAGACATACGTATACAACGCCGTGCCCGTCTCTCAAGGATCGCAAGAACATACCTGGCTCGGACCACAATACATGCCGCTCGAGCTCTTCAACGACGCACAGCGACACAACCCGGATAGGAAAAAGTGAGTCCTCGTAAGAAAACGCGGCACGTGTGCTGATTGTCAGGAACAGCTTGCTACCGATGGAGATGAAGGGGAATGAAGATCTTCAGCAGAGGGTACAGGTACAGAATAGCACGAGGGAGCAACAGAAACCATATATCGACGTGAGCACCCCGACCACCATCTCCTCAAGCCCCGCTAACGCTGTTCCTCTCAGGCATTGACGAAACAAATCACCCTCGCATACCAAGACATCACCTCAACCCTAACCACCACCTACTCAACCTCCCACGCCCGCCTATCCACCCTCCAAACCCACCTCATCCGCTGGGTCGCATCATTCGCCGTCCTCTCCCGCCTTATCCGCTCCACAGACCTCTCCGAATCCGAGGAACGCTCCTTTGCGCTCCTGAAAGACATTGAGCGGGCATACGATGCCGCAGGGAACGGGGCGGGGAGGATGGAGGGTCGCTTGGGAGAGTTTTGGGCTGTTGTGGCGCGGTTTAGGACCGTTTGGGAGAGTGGGGGGCTGAGGAGTGCGGGGAGGTTTGATTGGGATACGTGGGCGGAGCAGGAGTTGACAAAGGTGCGTGGAGGGCGTTGCTCCGTCTTACATGTTCTGACACGCTTTTCTTGTTGCCGGTAGATCTTCCGGGATCAGGGGAAAGCACTGCAAGCGATGACGGGCATCATCAAGGATGAAAAGTTTGACGTCAAGACAATGCAAGATGGGTTTGCAAAGGTGCTGTGATTGTCCTTGGTGGAAGACGGAGTTGCTCGCGCGGGTGGTGTCGGGCTGTAGACTATGCATATCGCGTATGGTGTTGAGTCCGGTCTATCCTGATAGCCTGGGAGGATTTTTTTTGAGCTGTGCCGATTCGTCTCATCTGCTCTGGCGCACCGGCCAGAAGTGCCTACAATCCGGTCGATGTGGGCGATATCAACCTCTGAGCAAGCTGAGCATGAAGAAGGCATCCGAACGCAGTTGATGAGCACTGGCTGGTATGTAGAGGATCAGGATCATCGGCTCGTCGCTGCGGACTTGCACGTTGGGGTCTCCGGTAGTGGCGAGTCGAGCGCAAATACGAAGAGTGAATTCGGCTCCTCTTACATCCTTTGGACTCTCTGCTCAAAGGCGAGTATGTCCAAGCAAATTGACAAGAACAGCACGCATTCCTGTGGTAGTATCGCTTATTGCTGTCATTCTGGTTGGCGGGAGAAGTGGGATTCACGTGGGATCCACCTTCGTCTTGTCGCTGAAGATAACACATCATCATAGTACTGGTGAAAGTCGAGATCTGGCACTATCTAATGTGCTGGAGATGGGGAGAAAATGTCCCAAGAAAATACAGAGAAAGCCAGGCTACACTACTGTACATTCCAGAGAAAACGTCCAAGAGAAGACTGAACAGTGACTGAACCAGCATAAGCTAGGCGAGCTGCAGCAGTCACAGTACGCTTGGAATATAAGGGGAACGTGTGCGAGGTTTGAGTGGCCTCCTGAAGACCTCATCATTCCCCCTTCCTTCAGACTTCTCTTGCCTTACACTATCAAGTCAATCCAACCAGATGAAAGCCAAACCACAACAGGTCACGTCAGCAGGCGGCTCCGCAGAAGAGGCCATTGGTGATCATCGTACGTGTACACATCTTCTGATATTGATTATCAAGAAGTAGCACTGTCTGATTCCCGCATTGTTACCACTTGGATTGACTTTTGGGCTACTACATACCTACTACCTGCACCACCTGTCGTGGCGGTAACATGACTACCAACGGCGCCGACCTGTTCGGGGATCTATCCGAAATAATAGAGCGCAAGGTGTGTCTCTCTTGGTCTGCGGCTTTCAGAAGCCTGACTAACTAGTCTGTTCTCTGTGAAAATATCGAAACATCATGAAGAGCGCTCTTAGATGCCTGGAGACGAGAAAATGAGAAACTTCATGGATGAAGTTTGGAATTGTGACACGCGCGGGAGGGGAGCTCCTGATTGAAATGACCCAAGAAGGAATGGACCGATCTCCGGCAGACTTGTCGAAACACATGCCATACAACCCCCTTTGTGCAGGTGTTAGGTGACGGCCAAGAGGCAGAGCAACTGCGACCTCGAAGTGCGCCTACGACACTGGCATCCACGAGGCGAATGAATCGTCCACCACCGTGCATAGAAGAGCTTCCACATCCTTCTCATCAGCGAGTAGTATGCCTGCATTTGGTTCCGGTAAGTCGCTGTCAAAATCATCTGCCTGAATTGCCATACAGACCGAGACCTTGGCATCTTCTCCCTGATAGCGGGTAGTATGTACGGGGCTTACCTCGACCCTGAAGATGCGCGTCGTTTGCTCCCACCTGGCAGCTACCGATCCCGTTCTGGAAGTGACCAAACAGGCATGGGCAGGTTTTCGGCTAATTCTTCGAATTGAACAAAGCATGATTGAATTTTCGAAGATCTAAAAGCGTTTGTAGATAGAGCAGAGACTGATCCTTTGTATCAATACTGTAACATATCGAGCACAAGGCCTGGAATCAATTGCGTGGGACATACTACCTTACTCTCTCGCTACATCAGAAAGTTCCTTTCACTGGATGTGCCTCCAACAAAAGGTGGCGAAAGCCAAATACATCATCTCGGTCGCGCGTCTGCTCTTTCAGATCTTCCGGTATGGGTTGACACAACGCTTAAGTCGGTAAGCTCGCTAAACGATCCGAATGAAAGCATGCACCACAATCTGGGCGACCATGCATGAAAGGCTTATCGATCGTTTCTGTGGTAGGGGAAGTGCGGTTGAGGCAAATCGTGCCTAATCACTGCAAACGGATATCCTAAGCTGGTGTCTCTACAAGCTAAACGAGGTAAGAGAGGAATGAGCAGGGAAGCAATGCCAGGCAGCTCCAAAATCATCTTGAACGCTTTTCCTTCGTTTTTACGTAAAGACACAGGCCGAGAAAATGCGGTAACCGACCACCAAACCAACTACATCAATCAGTGGCCGTGTGCATGCTGAGGTATGGAGCAGTATCCACTTAGCGCGCGGTGACACGACCAGTCCCAACAGGTCCCAACTCCGACAGCCAGTCGCTCCGCCTAGCTCTTTACCGGATAGCACAGCATTCAGAACCGTCGACTGCAAATACAATGGACAGATGAAGGCTAGGCTAACGTTGCATAATGGATTACCCACATGGCACACCACGCCGCAAAGCATCGAATGTATGTGAATAGCAATACATACAAAAAGAACCGAATACAATTCAGGATCTATCAATCGCGGCCGAAGCCCGTCTAACAGCCCGCTCATTCCTGCATCTCTGCGTCCTCGTCGGCAGCAACTTCAGCATCAGCCGACAAGTCGTCTCCCTCTACGAATCCTTCCGTCTCTGACCAATGGCTGCCCAACTTGACACGGAAAGTCTAAGAGGGACAGAAGTGAGTCGTGTGATCCAAAAGTAAGGAGGGGCGGCTACTCACTGCCAACATGTGTCCGAGCAAGAGCAACAACCTCGCCTTTTCCGACGACAACTTCTCTCCCTTCTTACACACCACATAATCCTCATCAATCGTCGGCACACCCTTGACCAACTTTGTACCCAACCCACAACTCCTCAACTGCGGCTCCATCGAATGCGGGAACGGCTCATCCTCAAAGTTCAACACCGGGCCGGCTTCCAGGGTGATGGTCTTTGATGCGATACCGCCCATTCGAGCGAATGTCGGACGGGAAAACTCTTGGAACCATTCGACGGTTTCCTTGGGTTCCCAGGAAGTGAGGAAGAGACCGACGGGGCCTTTCAGACGCTGTCGGTGGTGGATATATCAGCGATGGCTGATGGAGTCGGGATCCGGAATACGCACCTTGGCTAGCTGAACCAAACCCTCCTTGTACTCTGTCTCGATAGACTCTCCCAAGGCCTTGGCCACCACCTTGTTCTTTCCGTATATTATCCGTCCAGTACCTTTCCACGCCTTTCGAACGTCTTGCAGCCTATCGTTCCTCATGTCACCGACGCTGAACAACCAGACGTATTGGTATTCATCGATGCTGTTACGGATGCTGTCGACGAGCTGTTTCTTGTGGTCGAGGGTCTTTTTGGCCGTCTTGGTGAGGGACACTACAGATCGCTCGTCAGCTTTCGATGCAGCTCGACGACTTGTGCTACTTACCGACTTTGGAACGCTTGGACTTGGGCATGTTGGATAGGTGATTGGTGTAGATGTAGAGTAACACGATAGCCAACACCTTGCCGGTCTCAGTGTCAGCCTGAACAAGTGAACTAATGGATGCTTCACACCCACAACTTTCTAGGATCACGTGACTTTAAAAAGTTGGCATGCAGTCACGTGTTTCAGCCAGAAACCAGCCTCGACTCATTTCCGTTTCCTTCATTCTCCGTCTGGTGGTTTCCCTGTCTAACCACTATCTCACCACATCACGATGGGTTATAAAGCACGAAACAAGCAGCCGGCACCGCAGCCCATCGCCGGATCAGACCTGTACAAGGATCCAAAGAACAAGCCCAAGAAGAAGCAAAACAAGGCCAAGGCTCCCGTCGCCAACGGTTCGAAACGAAAGGTCGATGCAGTAGAACAGGAACAGGAACCTGCTGCTGCCGCGGTCAAGAAGCAAAAGACCAAGGTTGCCACCAACGGCAGTGGAAAGACCCAGGACAGAACGGCAAAGGGTAAAGCAAAGGCGGAGGAAAACTTTGATACCGATGAGGAGGAAGATAATGATGTTCTTCAGCCTGGGTGAGCATGAGCGGCGGGTCGTAGTCTGGTTATGGCGCTAATCTCAGACTGCTTAGAACGCTCTCCGAGTCTGAAGAGGAAGCACCAAAGTCGAAGAAGAAGGCAAACGGCAAGAAGGGAAAGAAGACGTGAGTAATCATACTCGGCATTAAGATAACGACGCTGATCTGTTTTTCACAGCGATGTCGACTTTGAGGTATATACAACGCCGAGCGATGTTCCGAATAAATGCTAACCCCCATCCGACAGACCGACGGACCTTCCAGGGAACTAGTATTCACGGATGACGAGCCAGACTTTGACGACGCCGCTGCCGTACGTACCGTATTCCCTCTTTGACGCATCCATCTGACCATCTTGCTTCCAGTTCGGCCAAGACAACGAAGAAGCCCCTGCCGTTCTGCACAACTTTGACCTCGATGATGCACCCGCAGGCGAGGATTTCGACATTATGGGAGATGCCGACGAAGAAGAGGACGACGAGGAATACGACTTTGATGAGGAGGACGACGAGGATGACGAGTTTGCTGTTGAGGAGAACGACTCGGCTTTCGATACAGAGGAGGAGGACGTCGAGATGGAGGACGGAGAAGCGCCTGCCAAAAAGGGAAAGAAGGCTGATGCCGATTCCGAGTTGCCGCCACCCCATTTGCGACCGAATCGAAAGGCTGGAGAAGAAGGTTCCGACGAGGAGGAGGACGATGGATTGATCACCAACATGGATGGAGACTATGACGACGAGTATACTCTGCCCGCCGTGGTCTCTGGAACTGCAGACGATGAAGACAACGAAATAGAGCTCATGGGCAAGTCGAGTTTCAGCGGTCTCGACAAGCGAATGCGATGGCTCGCTCAGATCTTGGGCGCAAAGGATGAAGAGGGACCGTTCCGTGGTATCCCCGGATTCTCTCGATCCGACCACCTGACCCAACTGCAACACGATATTGCCAACTACTTTGGCTACAACACCTTCCTCGTCGGCAAGCTCATGCCGCTGTTTTCTCCCCCGGAGGCACTAGCCTTCTTCGAGGCCAACGAGACTCCTCGACCGGTGACGATCCGGACCAACACCTTGCGAACTCGACGACGAGATCTGGCCCAGGCATTGATCAACCGAGGTGTCAACCTCGAACCAATCGGTAAATGGAGCAAGGTCGGTCTCCAGGTGTTCGAGAGTCCGGTTCCCGTTGGTGCCACTCCGGAATACATGGCAGGACAATACATGCTCCAAGCAGCATCCTCCTTCCTGCCCGTCATGGCGCTCGCACCGCAACCCAACGAACGTGTATTGGACATGGCGTCCGCTCCGGGAGGAAAGACGACCTACATCTCGGCATTGCTGCAGAATACCGGTGTCGTCTTTGCCAACGAGTTGAACAAGGCGAGGACAAAGAGTTTGACGGCCAACATTCATCGAATGGGATGCAAGAATGTGGTGGTGTGCAGTTATGATGGGCGAGAGTTCCCGAAAGTGATGGGTGGGTTTGATCGTGTGCTGTTGGATGCTCCCTGCAGTGGCACCGGTGTCATCAGTAAAGACCCTAGCGTTAAAGTCAACAAGGTATGTTTCGCTTCTCGTGTTGCCGGGGGTTACTGCTAACCCCTTCATCCAGTCCGAGCGTGACTTCCAGCTTCTGGCCCATCTCCAGAAACAACTCCTCCTCTGCGCCTTGGACTCGTGCGATTCCTCGTCTTCGACGGGTGGCTACGTCGTCTACTCGACATGTTCCGTCACCGTCGATGAAAACGAATCAGTCGTAGACTATGCGCTCAGGAAGAGGCCCAATGTCAAGTTGGTGGATACCGGCCTCGAGTTTGGTGTCGAAGGGTTCAAGAACTTTGGTGGCAAGCAGTTCCATTCGAGTGTTAATTTGACGCGACGGGTAGGTGGTTTGCTGTGTTGTGATGTTTGCCCCCAAGTTGAATCTTACTTTCCTTCCAGTTCTATCCTCACAAACACAACAGTACGTATGCGTTGGTATTGACTACGAACATCATCTCATCCTTTTCGATTTACAGTGGACGGTTTCTTTGTCGCCAAGTTCAAGGTGAACAAGAAGACCAAGGTCCAAAAGGCATCTGCCCGACCTGCGACCGAAGTCAAGATGGATGTTGACGGTGCAGCGGCAGCAGACGAGTCCGAGACAGACGGAGTGGCCAAATTCAACAACGACGAAGACGAGGCTTTGATTCGAGGTGAGTCGGGTTTCTTCGCAACGTGGGAATATTGACTGACGTGCCCTCCACAGACTCCAAGCGCCAGGCACTAAAAGCCAGGGGCATCAAACTCGCACCGAGCACAGATTCCCCAGCTGGCAAGGCTTCCGCCAAGAAATCATCAGCATCAGACATCCCTGCTGTGCCCAAAAAGTTGCCAAAGCACAAATCGAAACCTCGACCTGTGGAAGCCTCGGCGGCATCGGCACCTGCTGCCGGCAAGAGCAAAAAAGTGGCCAAGACGACGACCGCATGAGGTACTGTTGAATATTTCTAGGTGTTTCTTTTTGTTGCGACCAGGCCGTTCTGCCGATGAATGTTAGAGGACCTTTAGTTGCATGTATCTACGTAGCGTATGATCTATATTCCGGTTGAGCATTCTAATCTATCGTCTCAGATTCCAGCCTCCCTCAATCTAGGGATGGGATATCGATAGAGCAATAGAACAGAAGCATTATATATCGTTTCCGCTTACAATACCTGCCTCAATCGTAATATCACTAGGTGCACGACGTGCCTTCCGCTGCTTTTCTCGCTCTCCATGCCCTAATAGATCAGTCGACTACCATTTGACGAGTTTCGTAAGTCAAGAACTAGATATGGGCACAGAAGCCTCAACCAGTCTCTACCTAGCTCTACAGGTGTTGGCATTTAGAAAACAACTTGTAATATGGCAAAAAGAAGGCCCACATAGAGTATCGAAGTGTTCCTTCCCTTTTGTACCTTTTTGTATACACCCTAACAGACCAGCCGCCTTTGTATGGTGTTTTCGCGCGTGAGCACCTCGATCGCTTTCGTGCTCAGCTGTTCCCGACTGCGTCTGCCAGCTCCTGACTGTGTCGTCTCTGTCTGCTGCACACTGCTCGTCCATACTACACATAACGACTTGTTCATTCGTTACATCCTTTGCTGTGCGTGGTGTGCTCAACCCAAAAGATCACGTTACCGTCTTTAACTCTTTTTTTAGTTTAAAGATCTCAACAGTGAGTACCCGCGCAGTTGCAACTGTGGAAATTAGCAGAGTGCTGACAGGTTTCCCCTTGTTCCTTTAGTGAGAGCTAAGTGGGCCAAGAAGCGAATGAGGAAGTTGCGAAGGAAGAGGAGAAGTGCGTACTAGTAGTTGAGGGCAATCAGGGTATATGGCTAACCGTGTTGCTGTTTACCCTTTGCAGAGATGAGGGCCCGATCCAAGTAAACTACTCGCATCAACGCATCAGCTCGGATTCCACAAATCACTAGAAGCACTAGCCTCACGCGCTTAGCCCTTCGACTCATCAAGCCGGATCTTAGGAAAGGGAAGGATTGGGTTGTGACTAGGCTGGGAGACTGGATCGGAAAGCTGTGGAATGGAATTGGAGATGGAACGGCGACCGGGTTTTCATGGGATCGACCAACGATTTAC
This sequence comes from Naganishia antarctica, assembly GCA_025758675.1. Lineage (NCBI taxonomy): Eukaryota > Fungi > Basidiomycota > Tremellomycetes > Filobasidiales > Filobasidiaceae > Naganishia > Naganishia antarctica. Next base: position 113,736 of record JANGFJ010000077.1, on the reverse strand, counting down.
CTCTTGAAACTGTGAAGGAAAGATGAAAACTGTTTACGCAAATGAATGGTTATTTGAATTCTGGATATCTTTCAACTTTCATTGAGGCTCAGATGCCCTCGTTTTCGGATCTCGTTCCCCTCCCCCTTTGTAATCGCTGAGGTCCACTCTCTGGTCTGCTGGGGTTATGGGAGTCGTTGAAAAGTGTCGTCTTCTCCGCTCACGTAGCTTTCACGAGCTGTTTTTGGTCTCATGCTGAAGTCCTTATTGTCACTGTCGCTGTCGTCATCAAGGCCGCATGTCGCGATCGAACAGGTGAACGATCGTGGCGCTCTTCCTTCAACGTTACGGCCCTCTTGATGTCTATCCCTCAGTAACAGACCAAGCCGGAACCCCCAATCCCCCCGTCAACTCGGAAGCCAACCCTTGAACCCGTCGAACCGATTCATCCAGAAATGCCACCTCTAACGCCTGAAGCACAACGTCTTCGAATCATCATCATCTCCTTCCCACTCTTCGTCGGAACAAGCTACGTCCTATACAAACGAGGTGAGCCCTGTCCTTATTCTGATCATACTGCACAGTGGATATGACCAGTTCAACGCAATGTCTTGACTCCCATAGCGTTCCTTGGCGAAGAGCAACGTCGGATTCCGCGCACGTTACCGGGTGACGGGCAGGCGACGGAACGGATAAGTATTCTCGGGCGGGGGGTAGGCGTTGAAGTGATCGAGGACCATCAAGGGCGGCCGGTAGACAAGCAGTGAGGAGAGGGGTGTCGTACTGTATGGAGCGGTTACACTGGGTCATAATATTATTCTTGAACGGGTGGTTTGCTACTCTGCTCAAATGGAGACACAGGTCGATCGTAAGGAAGTTGTCGAGACAGCTGTCGCGACAGCTGTCGAGACAAATGCGAGGACAGGCAGCTGGACATGCAGCGGTGGAATTCTTTGATGCGCTACATGATCCACCGTAAACTTGGAGCCTGGTAAGGATTTTGCCGGCCAGTGAATCGTGGCACCACATGTTCGGTCTCATGTCTCGTCCAGGGAAAGCTCTTGACCCCTCCGGGCAATGTCCATGAATGCGCGTTCCTCTCCGCATTGGAGACTATCAGCGACATCGTGCCATCTTCTGACTCTGGGAACTCCATCCCGAGTTGCAATTCGTCGCCTACTCCGCATGTATAGCATCTATCCCCATTCGAGCATATACAACCTTTTTTTCGCATCTTACACCTGTCGCTGCGAAGTGGTCGAAGACGGGACGATCTTGGTACCGGGCAGAGCGTAAGGGTTGAAGGAGATGTTGCACTGTGAACGCCAAGGAAGGGTGAAGCACCGAACGGAAATTAGCCTCGATGTCGGCTCGAATGTGAGAAGTACGGACGTTCTGGTATGCGACACCGGCACCGAAACTGTATCATGTGCAAAGATCGGACATGTCAGTGCGTATTTAGCGGGGATGGAGGCAGGACTACGGAACGCTAGTTTCCTGGCATGTCCGAGCTTTTGGTAACAGGGAAGCGGACTCACCCAGTAGAAAGAGCGACGGGCCATCCACGTCCTAGTGGATGCATTCCAGCCAATCATTTTACCAGACATTCATCGGATTATCGGCCATCGTTTGAGGTTTATAGTTCGAGCGCGTTGACAAGTCACAAAATGGGTTGGGTTGAAGACGCATAGTACGCCAAGAGAAATTTCATGTGGATGGGATGGTGTCAGCAAGTGCAGAGATCTACATTTAAGGCTGCTTACGCCTGAACAAGAGAACGGACGCAACGACACCGACGGAGAATCCGATACCGGTGTTAACGATAAAGTCGGCGGCCTGTCAAGAAAACAAATGCGGTATAAGCTTGACCATCGTTTCGGGATGAGCACAGCTCAAGGGAACCCTCTACTGACACATGTGTCGAACTAATGCAAGATAAGGCAAGATATGGTCAGACGATGGTACGAACAAGACTTGAACCCTCGGGAGAACTCACCTTTCGAGCGACAATGTCCTCGCTGGCGACCGGGGCGATCGCAGCGGGGGGAGAGGGAATAGCGGCCGGCGAGGTGGTGTTCTGGACGGACATGGTGGCAGAGGAAACTGGTGGAATGACAGCTGTGGCAAGCAGGTAGACACGCAACCAAATACCGGATTTCTTCATTCTCTATTGGTTTCGTCATGACCGTCGGATCTGATCGGGTCTGCAAGTAAATGGGTTGGGGGCACCAACTGCTGTACCTCTGTTCATGAATCACGGATGTCGCTCCCGGTTGTTACTCTTTTGCGCTTGAGCATCGCCTTTGATAATACAGTAAGCTCCCTAAATCGATGATTACAGGTTACCTTTAGCCTCGGTCCTTTGTTCCTGGGTATTCGCCAAAAGATGCATGTCAAAGGTCAAAGGTGGAATGGGAATTCAGAATCGCACAGTGAGTTACCTGTCCCTCAGGCCTGAAGTTCATCGCATATAATAACGTCCTCCGACATCAAATAGTGAACCGGATACTTCCCCGCCGGTCCTCTTGGCAGCTATAAACCGATCCAAGTGTCAAACCGCAGTCATGTCGGCTACCCAATGGCCAACATTGAGCAACGCGCTAGCTGCCTCACCTGCTACTACCGACACATGCACCCTATGCAAGCGGCCAACCTCTCCCGAAACCAAGTCTCTGGCCGACGTTATCTTCGTAACCCCTTCAAAGAACTACGGACAACGAACCATTGAGATTCGTGGGGAAGATGGAGTCGAGGTAATGCAAGTCCTGGATGAGTATCTCAGAGTTTGTGTCTCGAACAAGGTCCGTCAGGAGGCGCCACTGTCTTCCCTTGTCTACAAGCGACTGGAGAGGCTATTCCGGAAGCATTCACGAGACCTTGGTCACTTGTGCGATGCGCAGATGTGTTTGGTAGTGAAAGCCACCTTGCGTACCCTCACTTCCGAGGATGGAGACACAAGGAAGATCATCGATCCCTGTCAAAGAGGCTGTGAGATCTGCAACTGGGTCATGCCCAATCCCCGAAACCTTGCCCTTGACCTGCCAGAGGGGATCCGCGTTCTCTTCCAAGGCCAGCGAGTCAGATGGTTCTGCGACTGGTACTCCTGCTGGAAAAAGACAGAAAGTAAATACACTCACCTGCTGTCAATGGGCCCCAGCCTTTCCGCGGCATCCGGCAACACTCCATCCTCTAGTTTGACGGACAGCAGGATTGAGGCTGTTGAAGCTTCTCGTGCTTCTCGTGCTTCTATCGCAGACACTATTCCCCAAAGTGAGCCGACTGTCCGCTGCCGTCCAGGCTAGAGAACTGATCTATTGAACGTGGACCAATCCTTGCAGCTCTTCATGACGACCCTCAGGCATCCGAGCTTACTTCTACTTACACCAATCTTCCGCTTCCTGCGGTGAGCGAGCAACCGGAAGTCTGAAAGTCAGCTCAGACAAAAGGACGCGTCGGGGCTCGAGACCATACCCACCTTCTACTCTCCAGCCACGCTGCCTGGGTGTGTTGCCGGTTCAGTCTGTTCGCGCTCCTGTTGCTTCGCCAAGTCACAACCTCATCTCTTCAGATCGTCAATGCAGGAATTTGCTTTTGTCATATGTAATACATTAGCCATAATGGCGTTGTATATATTTTACATAGTAGATGCATACGAAAGCATCTCACATAGCACAAAGCCCGTCGCTTCTCGTGCCTGCTGGATTCACATGTCGTTTATAACGATCATTTTGCTGTCTCCTCACCTCGAATGGTTTCGCCGTTAGGTATCTTGCGCTCCCCCCCGACAGCCGGCTCCTTTGCGATAATACGTCTCACTGTGGAAAAGAATGACAAAGGAATGCCATTATGAATGCTACAGAGGCATATCAGCTGGACTACTCATCAAACACATGTCCTCCCGATCAAAACAGGATATTCTGTTGGTCATTGCACTATTAGCGCTCGTCAAGTTTACTCCTCTTGCTCTTGATCGACGACACCCTCTCCCGAAGCATCTCAGCCTCTATCTGGCCTATCCCTCGTCACAGCATGCCAGGTTTACCATCCTCACCCCTATTGACAGGCGTCCTCTCAGAAGCAAAACATGCCCATACCCCAACTGGCAGCTTTCGTGGAGCCGATCTCGATTCGCGTGACACCTCTCGGGCAGAAATCGTGCTCGCAAGTTCGCCACGGTGGGCAGTATGTGAGAAAGCTCGGTTCTACGACAACGTGCGGAGGGAGTCAGACAGCGCACTGCAGAGAGCGTTCTGTGTCTGTACTACTGAACTGTGTAAACTCCAAAGCTTACCAAGGCGGGTGAGAGATCAAGTCTGTTCAGCATTCCCTGTTCCGTCGCGCACGGCCATATCTCGGGGCATGGACGGAGAGCAGTTATGTCTGATGTTGAAAGCAACGCAGCGTGCGCCTATGTCAAGCGGTGATGGTCTCACAAAGGTCATAGATACCAAGCGAAGTTGTTGCGGTGGCTGCGATACATCTATGCCCGCTCTGCAAGACTTTCGGAGTAACGCAGAAAGGATGAAAAGTGGGCGGTCCGACGATAGGCGACGGGTAAGATGGTTTTGCTGGTTATGTTCAGGAGACGACGGGAGTTTGGTTGGGGAGGAAAGTTCGAGTTCGGAAGGCTCAGTTTGCTCTGTTGATGTGGGCTCTGTTTGCTCTGTTGATGTGGGCTCTGACGCCAGCCAGGCTTTAGGTGTGATGAACAGCACGATCGAAGGAACAGTGAGAACATCAGGCAGGGCATCCTATCACGATACATTTGAGCGTTGTAAGTGGCCTCTCGACCATATGCTGGAGTGGGTGGAAATACATACTGATCCACTCTCTGAACCGGTTGTCTTGCGAGACTATATACAGACTTTCCGATGTGTACTCCCTCCATTCCGGTTCACACTTTTGGGCCGAATACGTCCAAGCGCCGGACGAAACACAGGAGTGAGGAGTAGGAGACCGGTGATCTGTGGCTTGCGACTGGGATGCGTCCACCAGTCTGATTTTTGGTCCGGAAATCGGTGTGCGCCCTTTGCTCTCTGCGTTTGTCACTGTGCAAGAGGTCGAGCAAGTGCATCAAGGAAAAGCTGCAACGTTTCGCTTCCGGGGTTGCCTATTCGATGTAGAGTGTAGTTTCTTTAGTTTCTCTGTAACAATAGTTTGCCCCAATGTCCTGGTTTACCGATACAGAGATCAAGGCCGAATACTGGAATCCGCAAAGTTGCGTAGACGTTTCCACCTTGACAACCTTGAGAGCTGAGCGGATTCTGACGATCTCTCCGTCGGCAGCGCTAAAGCCTGCCATGCGAGAATGTTCAGGGGTCCTTGAGGACCTGACCGCAGATGTGAATTATACTCGAAATCATGCCCATCTGTACAAGTCAAGCCGCGCCGAAGGCTGTATTAACGCTTTTCTACAATTATCGCAAATACATTTATCGCATCAGCTCCCTCGCCCGTCCATACAAACTAGCAGTATACTTACTGCCAAAACACTTCGAGATTGCTGTTTTTAGCACCGACGAGGCCTTTTCCATTTCCTTCTTTGTGAATGCGGCAGAAACCATGATCTTCAACGTTGGTGTCATTTCGTTTTCTTGTCCTCGTAATCTGGCTGCGCGGGTGATCAGAACGCCCTGGCTGAGTGCTTCATCGACGACATCTTGTAGTAATTTTTCCTCTTGTTCGATATCTTCTGGCGGATTCTTCATGTAGATGTGTATCAGAGCAGAGACTGGATCGGAGGGGATGTAAATCGATACGTCCTCTAGTTTCGCCAGTGCTGTCCGCAAGATTTTGACATTATCGATAAGGGCAGTGCGGATCTGTGGGGACGAGAGCATGCGGATCGCTTCCGAGCCGCACGTTGCTAATGCACCGGGCAACGCGGCAGAGTACACGAATGCCGAGCCGTTGATACGCTGCAAGAGAGATAAGCTACAGGTCTCGAACACATTGCTGGCGGTACCTACCTGATGTTTCACTACATGCGTGGATCCAGCACAGAAACCTCCACCTCCATTCAGACCGTGCGCCATCGAGCCGACGGTGATATCGACCTCTTTGCCCTGGTATAACATATTAGCCTTGATCACGCCACAAGTTGACCAAGCTCACCGGAATGCCGTAATATTCTGTGACCCCCCGACCCGTCTTCCCGAGCATGCCAAACGAATACGTTTCGTCCAACAGCAGACGGAACTTGTACCTCTTCTTCAACTCGATCTAGAAGCGGCGTCCATCAGCCGAGATCGAATGGAGCAAACCGGCGTACTCACAATCTTTGGCAAATTCACCAGCACTCCCGTATTCTCAAAGATACCTTCTGTAATAATGAAACGCCTCTTCAACGGACCTCCCTTCCTCTTGGCATCCCTCTCAACACCCTTCAACACCCTCTCCAAATCCTCCATATCATTCGGCTCAAACCACTTGACGGTCGATCGCGAGATCTGCACCCCCTTCTGAATACCAAAGTTAACGGCCTTGTCAACGACGACGATATCCCCTCGCTTGGAAAAGGCGGGGATGACGGATGAAGCGGTAGAGAACGCCTGGGCGTAGATGATTGCGGATTCCTGTCCGACAGATTCGGCTAGATCGTTTTCCAGCTGAGTGTGCACGTCTGCGGTTGCGATGATCTCAGCTTGATCGACCACGAGCGATACGAGACGGTAACTCACCCAACGTTCCGTAGAAACCAGGAGGTCCACACGGTGAAGTCCCATACTCTCTAAGCGTCTTGATTGCAACCTCCTTCAACCTCTCATTATCCAAAAAACCAGACCAATTCGGGCTGGCTAGATTCAATGCAATTTTCCCCGTCGCGGCGATCTTGGGTTTATGGGATGCGGGACCGACGATAGTCGGCACCGAGGGGAGGAGGGCTGCTTCTGTTTTGTTGGCCGGAGCGTCGACGAGTGGAGCCGGTTCGAATTCCTCGACGAGAGAATCGATGTCCTGCGGCGAATCGATAAAGTCTGATTTGCCAACAAAAAAATGGAGACGTGCTCACCTTTTCACTCATGTTCACCCAATACTTTGTCTGACCTTCACCCCTCGTCCGAGGCTTTGCAAACGTCCATACCACATAAACAATCAGCGACAACTCGAGAAGCGATCTGAAGGGATCATTCTGCGGCGCAAGAGCGGTCAGCAAGGCTTCAACTACGGCAACAATTGGAACATTGTACCTGATACGAGCTCCTGATATACCGCACGAGAATAGGAGACCCGGGAAGCTTGTGAAAGTAGTGCTCGATCGTGGCTGCGGTACTGGACAGCGATCTCAAGACTGCCAGCAGCGGCGACGCGATATCCTGTGAAGAGCCGTCCATGGTGCTGAGCGACGTAGGCAGGGTGGGTATGCGTGAAGAGTCGTATGGGAAGTGGATCGTCAATCGATGCAGATGTCATTCGCCATAACGAGTCGAGCAAGTCGACGTCGTTTCAGGTGTTGACTTTGCGCTTGTTTGACATCCATAACAACGCGAGACGCGCTTCCTTCCGTTACCAATCATCTGGATGACATGCATTGATCCCTGCTCCTGCATTGGTCATTCCTGCGGGTCGACGGGTCGACGTAGATGCAGGACTTCCCCCTCAGCACAGGTCAGGTACAGCTCGGGAACCTTGAGGTGTCCCAGATGAATCAGGAGGACGACGAGATTATATCATCGAACTGAAGGGAACCAGAATGCTACCACTGAGATTTGCGCCAGAACGCCTGAAACATCTCCGATAAACATCGCTTTCTCATTCCTCTGTCCAGCGGCCCAGAGGATCCAGACGAGGGTCATTCGAGGACCCATGTCTTCCGCCGGGATGCCATATCGCAACGCTATCAGAGCTTCAGAAAGGTTTCCAGTCAGAAGACCAGCTGCGGCATAATTTGCTTCCGAAACAGATATTCCACGGCGGCCGATGTCATGGCGATCAAAAGTTCAGAAGCGAGCCACCTGTTCGCAAGGCCTTGCACGTCGGCCTGGGCAGGGAATCGACTGGTAGCTGCTTGGACCACATAAGCCCCCAGACGCGGAACACACAATACCGGTGCACTATCAGTCCGCGCGTTATCAATCTAGAGCTAAACGGACTACCAACATGAAGGTCAAAGTCATCTCCCGGTCCCTCGACGACCATCTCCCCTCCTCCTCCACCGCCCCCCACCCAACACAACGGAACCTCGACCCCTCCCTCCATCCATTCGCCCGAGCACGGGAATACACACGAGCGGTAACGGCCTCGAAGATGGACCGGATGTTCGCCAAGCCGTTTATAGGGGCATTGGAGGGGCATCAGGATGGTGTTTATTCGCTTGCAAAGGATTCGAGGAGAATAGGGATAGTTGCGGGCGGTGGTGGTGATGGCGGTGAGTAGCATCGTGGGCACCGTTTGCGTTGATACTGAAGCCATGCGTTACGTAGAGGTGATCGTTCACTCGATGTCGCTCCGACGTCCGATCCTGAAATTACCACAGGCACACAAGGGCATGGTCTCCGGCCTAACATTCACCTCCCACGCATCCGACATGCACCGTCAGCTCCTCTCCTGTGGATCCCTCGACATGACGATCAAGATGTGGAGAGTCTCGCAAGCCCTCACGGGTCATCTAAGTCGTACGGCTATCGACATGGAAGAAGGCGAGGAGCTAGACGCGTTTGGGAGGAATGCGTATGCTGATGTTGGAGGGAAGGGAAGGCTGGATGGGATGCTGGATGAGGATCAGGCTAGGCTGGATTTAGATATGGATGATGAGGATGGAGGGTTCTTGGAGGCTGAAGGAGGTGGATTGAACTTGGACGAGGAGAAGCGTCAGAAAGCGGCGGAAAAAATAGAGGTGAGTAGTCAGAGGAGACGAGAGTTGCGGTTGTTGACATCTAGATTGTTCTCTGTAGCCAATGATGGTGTATCAAGGCAAACACGGTTTCAAGTGGGTTTCCTTCCGACCCACTAAATCACCGGAATTAGCTGATTTGCTCCTTATAGCGGCATCGACCATCACCGCACAGACACAGTCTTTGCCACCGCATCAAACACTGTTCAGATCTGGGATCACACGAGGTACGCACGACGTCCTCATCCACGTTTCCAGCGCTGAATCATCCACCCAGGTCAACCGCCCTCTCGACCCTGCAGTTCGGTTCATCCCTCGAAACGGTCGCCAAGGTGAAATTTAACCAGTCCGAGACCAGTGTCTTAGCAAGTATAGGAAACGACAGGACCATGTGTCTTTATGATATCCGAACAGGCAAGGCGGAGCGACGGATAGTTATGGCTGCAAGTGTTTGGCAGTCGATCGTGTTTTCCAGTATTCCTGACTGAATCCGTCATTGTCGCAGATGCGTTCGAATTCCCTGTCTTGGTCACCGACGTTACCGACCGTGATGCTACTCGCCTCGGAAGACCACAACCTGTACACTTTCGACATTCGAAAGCTGGAGACACCTACCCAGGTCTACAAGGGACACGTTGCCGGTGTCATGTCATGCGACTGGAGTACGTAGCTCCAATACCCCCTCTACACCACGAAGCTAAACTGGCCCCGTTCAGGTCCAACGGGTGAAGAGTTTGTGTCTGGATCTTACGATAGAACCGTTCGACTCTGGAATCGGGATGAAGGCCGATCAAGAGATGTCTACCACACGAAGCGAATGCAGAGGTAAGCTCACGTTCGACGAACTGCCCACACGCTCGCTAACACTGCGCACTCAGAGTCTTTGACACCGTCTACACCCCCACCGCCGACTTTGTGCTCTCGGCATCCGACGACGGCAACATCCGTATATGGAAAAACAACGCGTCTGCCAAGCTGGGTCCGATGGATACGAGAGAAAGGCAACAGATGGAGTACCGGAAGAAATTGCGAGAAAAGTGGTCGGGAGAGAGCAGTGTCCGAAAGCTCGAGCGGTTCGTTTTGACTTTGATCCCTGATGCTGCGGCCCACCTAAATGCCTGTTGATTGTTGCAGACAACGGCACGTGCCTCATGCTATCAAGAAGACTACAGACCTCAAGCGTACGATGTTGGATGCCCGTAAAACCAAGGAGGAAAACAGGCGGCGTCACACGAGAGAAGGAGAGTCCAAGCCCAAGGCAGAGAGGAAGAGTAAGTCACGGGAATGCGCTTACTGTTTAAGAGTCTGTGCTCATCTCCTTGCTTTCCCCAATTATAGAGGCCATGGTTGCAGAGCAGCGATAGAGATAAGCCTAGCGGGGGTGGATGGAAGGTGTTTCGTCGTTGTGCATTTTCGGTTTTGGTATTGTTCGGCGCTAGCTATTCTCGATATGACCAGATCTTGTGGTGTGTTTTACCATGCATAATCGAAATGATGTCGGTAGGGTCATTGCGCCGACCGCGAGTCCACGGCACAGGTCATTGAGTGGCCCGTACTACAGCCTTTTGGTAGGATTTGGATAATCAATCCTTGCACTCACCGCCAGACTGTCTGTAATCATGAAGCCAGCCCTACTCTTGAGTGCCCTGCAGGTAAGAGCAAGCGTTGTCTTCATTTCCCGTCTTGTGAATGCTGGAGATGGCCAGGGCGTAGACTCGACGTAGTGTCGTTCAGAAATCCTCGCGCCAGACTCGACAAACAGCTTCGGCTGATCCATCACAACTCGCCGTCGGATATTGTTGTACTTTAGCTGCATGTAGCCAGTGTTCAAGCGTTCGATTGGGTCTCCCCGTCCATACACCACGGCGGTACGATAAACTTCAAAACACATCTTGGACAAGCGGTCGAGGCGCAAGGCAGGAGACGGATGCATCTTTTGCCCAACAATAGGGTTGGTGGCTTAGTCGGTTCAGCTATACCTCGTTGACGACCATGCTATTCCGCATCCACGAGATTGTGGAGGCACATTTGCATGGTCCTTGATGTCAATGCGTAGTACGTCGACAAGGAAAGGTGCCGAGTCTCACACATTTTAGAGAAGAGCCCCAGGCCCACGCCCAAGGGAAGCTATTTCATGAAGGCGCATGTATATTCACAACGCCCTCAGTCGCGTTGCCGTGGTTCAGCCCAAGATTATTCACCTTCTACGGCAGGAGCGTGTTGCTAAATCGCTCAGAATTGCATACACAAGCCGGATGTAACAGATGTCCAGACTTCAGGGTCACATGACATTTGCGCAGCGAGCTATAACTTTTCAAATTGCCCTCTTGATGGGCCAAGACTATCTCAGGACATGGTGCGACTGAGATTGTCAGAAATCATGTCGCCTTGCTTCGACATTGCACGCAAGCCTCCATATGCTGGTCGCACCGGATCCGTACATGCGTTAGCAACAAGAGGGTGTGCTCAATTGTGACCAAGATGTGATGGATTGGCTGGCGTCCTGCGTCCTGGCCGGACGGGACGAGCCGACAGAAACGAGCGCGCTCATCTGGCATCTGGAGGTGCAACACCAACGACGCGAATCGTTAACAGTAAACAGCAATGGTAAAAGAACACATCTCATCTCCAGTCGTTTGTCGGGGACTTCGAACAGAGAAAGTGCATGTTGAGTGGTGTTACCAGAATGTGCGGGAAGTAAAACATCTCTATCTCGACGGGAACCGGTCGGAGGTCAGACAACATCTCGAGCTTTCCTTTCATAGTGTTGGATGCTATGCTGCCATGCAATGGCAGTGGCTCTGGGGCTGCATCCAATATATGTCAACATTCGTCGTCTGACCTTGCCTGACTGATTCCCAGGAGACCGCAGATTGACACCTTCGTCACTAACTCGGTACAGGTGCATCTCTGATCGTGACGAGTTAGGATCGAAGCCGTCCCTCATCTAGAGCCCTAATTTCGACCTAGCGCCACCCCTTTTTCTATATAAGGATGAGTCTCTCTCCCAAGTCGTTTCAACCAGACCAGCAGGACCAGCCCTATCCGACCGCATCTGCCCAGATCTACCCGACAACGCTGCAAACCCGCGATCTGCCTCGTCAACATGTCACCTTGCAAGTCACTCGCCAAAATCCTTTCTCCGCGAAAGCGAGACTTGAGTCCATCGCCTTCTCAAAGCGATGACGCCCAAGATGTACACCACAACGTTGTCACTGCGCCCGCATATACCTGGACTTCCGACATCTCTAGCTTCTGTCATCAATCTGACGCGAGTGAGCTGGCAAAGTACGTGCGGGGCCAGATCCAACGAATTCTTATGGTGCGCGTCCCCTAATCAACCTGTGATCCGCCATGGTTGCTCCCTGTCTAACTTTGTCTTTCTCCACTGTAACAGGATACCCATTGGAAGGCTTGCGTGAGTCATTCCCTCCAGCGGTGCCTGACAGCCCCTCGTCGTTTGTGGCTGATGCATCTGTCGCCCTAGTATTCTGTCGAAAAGGATAAACTCTACTTCTATCTTTCTCGAAAGAATATCAACAGAATCCTGACCATCTTGGTGGCAAACGCAGTAAGTCGCGCCATACTTCACCGCCGGACCCGTAAGAGGGCTGATATTTGTCCCCAAAGCCAAAAGATATTGATCCATCGTTCAAGCACGAGGTATCCCTGATGAAAGCTGTGGAATACAGTGACTGAGGATGTCACACAAAGCGTATCAGCGACGATGTCCGAATGTCGCGTTCCGAGCAGTCGTTGTCTATCCACCTTGGAAAGGCGGAGCAGTGATACTGGCTTCTCCCCAGCACGGCTTCGACTGCGCTCAGTGCTTGTTCGCCCCGGCTGCCTTCGATCCTAAGTGTTCTCACACGGTTGGTGAGGGTCGATCGTTTCTTTCTGGTCGACGTCGCTTGAAGTAACGTATGTTGTATGTATCTGTGCTCGTTCCCATGTGTCATTGTAGCGCTCGGAATATGAATTGATTCCTGGAACGTCAGCCCGACGTGCCAAGTGCTGCGCACTTGAGGCATATTTACCGGTTGGTAAAGGGCGATCCATAGACGTTATTGTACAACCAGGTAAGAAGATTACAAGCCCAAATCACTGTCCTCCTCGTCATCCTCGCCGTCCAACATGCTATCTACGCTCCGAGCATCCTCATCCACCATAACACCCGCGCCTCCTCCCTCAGTATCCGTACTCTCTGCATCGCTTGCGGTCTCGTCAACCTCATGCGTGTTCACCTTCCCTCGCGTCGATATACGCTTCGACCGCCTTCCGGGCTGTGGTGTCGACGATACTTCTCGGACGCTATCGTGAAGAGGGGCTTTAACAAGAAACAGACGTTGAAGCAGACAAAAGACCTCACCTGCTAGCTCTCACTTTGCGGTTCTCTTCCTCTCCCTCACTGTTTGGACAAGAATTATCAATCGCAACTCCGGCAGAGCCGTCCAACAACCGCCTACCTATCGTCAATGAATTCCCAGACTTCCTTCAAATCATTGTTGATTCTCAATTCCTCTTCATCCATATCACCTAGCAGCTGCCCATACTTCTTCTTCAAGCTGTTGTCGAACCTTGTGATGGCATTTCGAGAAGTCGCGTCGCTCAGGGGATGTCGCTGCCAAGATATCAGGTATAAATGGACGATACATGTTAGGCAACTTGACTTTCACAACACTTACAGATACGAGAGATCGTATTATAAGGGCCAGCTCCTGGAGTTTGCGTTGCGTAGGCGTTTCAGGAAGCCGAAGTTTACCAAGTATGCTAACAAGGAGTTTGCGGTGGTCCTCTATTGCGCGCAATCGAGTGTCAGCTCGTTTCGCCCTTAAGTGTATCCCCACTTACTATCCTGATGTCTATAGAGCGTTCTACTGATTTCGATTGCGAGATCAAGGTGAACTTCTGCATCAGGACCTGCACCATCGCTGTCGCTATAAAGATGGGTCCGGTGGGATGAGTTCTTGGATAAGGGTTTCGCCAAGCAAGGAGAAGCACTGACGCAATCTTTTCGGGATCCGTCCAATCGATGAGCAACAAGGCCACCTGACTCAGAGGAATATAGGCATCCGAGCCTGCTTCTTCGTTCTCCTCTGCCACGAGTTCCAGAGTGTCGACGGCAATCTGTAGTTCAAACGTCAGTGGGTGGCCTAGGCTAGAAGGTACACGAACTCACGCTTCGCATTCTTTGTTGATTTGTGACGGACGAGTAGCAGTATACCGGGAAGAAATAGCTTAGACATTGGCGTAATGGCAAATTAGTAGCCGTTTCGGGCGAAAGATACAGCAAGATCAAATTTTGAAGAAGCTGAGCGTTTGGCTGGATATCAGTTAGGCTAACGGTGATCGCGAAGACTGTCAGTACATACGGTCTTGTCATATAGCATGCCTGAGAGCATCAACTTGGCTAGTCCTTCACATGCAACCGCTTGCACTGCTGGCAAATCTTGCTGCAGCATGTGTGCCATGAATCCTACTATCTGCTCCGGCTACAGACCAGCACACAAGCATTCAGCAGCGCAAAGTAACCCCTTGCATCGCTGAAACTCACCGACATGACTTCCGTCAAGAGATTGAACGGATCGTGCACCATGAAAAGATCGAAGACGATCTTGGCGACCTTGAACTTGAGCTCTCCCTCCGCTTGTCCAATTTGTTGCATGAATAAGCCTATCGAATTCTTTGCCATATTCTAAAGGCAGCAGATTATGAAAAGGAGTTTACCGGGTGCGCCTCAACACGTACCGAATCGATCATGCTACACAGGCCGAGACAGATCAAACCTTGGTCTCTCAAGAACGGTTCGTACTTGTTCTTCACGGCAGGGATGATCAGATCCGGCAAAAGACCGTGGAACACCGAGTTCTCTTGCAGAGTCTATGGCCAATTCCTCTGCATTAGCGGACCAATTTGCATAGATCCGGCGCACAGTACTTACACCGTTCACGCGCTCGAGCAAACTGATACATATAGACAAACACCTCGAGTCGATAATGGCGGCCATGTATGCGTCTTGAGGCTCGCTGGGTGAGGCAGTCGCAAAAGAGTTCCGACGCTGATGACGAACGGAACCAGCGATAGACATTGTTTCGTCCGGCTCTCGGTCCTGTTAAGGTGGATCAAGTAGCGTCAGCGTATGTTGTAAATCCGTGAACGCAGGTGACTTACATCTCCCGGACCGACGCGCAATTCCGTCACTACGTCAACGATCACTCGGATCAAGTCCCGTTCGCTGTCTGAAATCTTGTAAAGCACGTCGAGACAGAGCGGTATGCATGTTTCGGGAAGCGATCTCTGGGAGATCATTTCACCTGTGAACCAGTGTATTCAGCGTGGCTGGCTTATCAATCGGGATTAACTGGACCTACGAGCCAGCTGGAACATCTTCCTCCTTCCAATCTCATCAGAATAGTCCAAGTTGACAGCCATCTTGCACAGTTCCGCGACCACGAATGTCTTTTCGACGTATTCAATCGGCAGAGGTTCATCTTCATCCGTTTCTTCTGGTGGCGTGTGTTCTTCAAGAAGATTATATTCTTCCTGTAGTTTGAATGCCATGGCGGTCACGACGGGCAGGACACTCTCCAAGCGAGCCTCGTCCTTTTAAGCATGCCGAGTCAGCACCTCTTACACAGAGTCAGTGGCGGAAGTACTCACATTCTTCGAGATGCAGTGCTCGACGAACACTCTAGCTAGAAAAGCCTTTTCAGGCGTAAGCACTGTCCAGTAATCAGCTGCAGCAGGGAAGAATCGTCAGGTTGAATTTTATAGAGGGGACAAGTCAAGGGTTATGACACCTCACCATCAAACGCGATGCTATCCACGATTTCCTTCCTCGTCACGAACAGGGACAACAGCGCATCTTCCGCTACCTGACTCGAAACGACATCGAATCTGCGAACGAACTACGGAAAGGGCGCGTGGATCAGCACAGTGACTCCATACAATACACATCTGCTGCATCCCAAACATACCTCCAGAAGATCCCCTCCGGCGGCCGTCAACCATTCCCCAAGCATAAACGCCGTCGCCCTCCGAACAGCCGGCTCCCTATCGCCCAACCCATTCTTGACGACTTCCTCCCTCTGCGCGATGGACAAGACTCTCGGGTTCGGAAGAGACTGTGTGGATAGTGGGCCGATGTATACGATTCTTCGGAGGGTGGCGTCCATGTCTCGGGTTCGAGCGAGGATGTATGGTAGGGTGTCGGGCGTCCTTGGAAGATTGTATAGAGCTGCGCGTCGGACTTCCCTGTTGTTCGCAGGATAAACTGTTCAGTGTTTGCCCAGCAAGAAAGACGAAGCGTGGCTTACGGTGCGCTATCGAATCGGAGCAGATCAAGCAAAACTTCATCCAGATTCTCTTCATCCTCTTCCAGCTCTTCGGGATCTTCACCGCTGCGTAGCTTGGCAAGACCAAGTGCAGCCTGTATTCGTACCGGAGTCTCCTTGTCTCTTGCCCGATCGAGGAGAGAAGACCGCAGAAGGACGTATAGGTCGTCACTGATGACAAGGAAACTGGGTTTAGGCTCCTGCTGCGAAGCACCGTCTCTTGGTGCAAAACTCACTCGATTTCTCCTAGACCGTTGATCATCATCACAATCAGCTGGACTACGCGATACCTAATGTTCTTGTCCTTCGCCTGACATCCAGAGAGAAGGTGCTTTAACAGTTTATTGGCAAATCTGGTGGAAAACGATTCTTCTAGATCCTCTTCCTCGTCGTCCTGGGCTTCCTTGTTTGTGTCTGCAAGTCGGTCAATGGGTCAGCGCCAGCATTGAGGGAATCAGTGGGACACACCTTGATCCACCGTATATGCCACAAATTTTCCCACAAACTGCACCACCCTGTCCGCTACCGACACCCCTTTCTTGACCGACAAAACCCTATTAACCATATCGATAAACGCATTGTTGAACGCCTTTTCCCCGACGAGCTTGACACTCTTTCCATCCGAATGCGTCGCCGTCACCACCGAACACTTCTCCTGTATCTTGCGGAGAGCGACAATGTTCTTCTTGTGATTCGAGATCGAGTTCTGAGCTTGGCTGAAGATGGTCGGAATGGCATTGATGAAGGGATCAAGGTCGTCGAGAGACGAGGGCTGGACCTCTTGTTTCCTTGCCTTTGTACGTGCTACTGCTGGCATTTTGGCGATTCTGCAGCAACCTCTGATGACGTCCCTGCGTATACGGGGTGGAATGATGATGAGGAAGAGTAGGAAGGGGATTTGTTGAATGACTGATCTACTATTCTTGTTTACCCAGCGTGCGATCGAGCCGACGCGCCCGAGGAAGTGGAGGCCAGCGCGTTGCGGACGAATTGTAAACAAGGGACCCAAAGGGAATATCAGTGTTCAAACACCTTCTACTTGGCTTTCATTACCATTTTCGCCTCTTCAGCAACCATCCACGGAGAACCATGCAGAACAACAAACGTCAACCGCAGTCAACAGTGACCGATGGCGGAATCCCGATCTGGGACATCCAGCGGATAAAGGTCACCCTCGATTCCTGCGACATTCCCGTGTCTCTGGAAGATATCATGAAACCAAACGTCAACTCTGCAACGGGCGTCTTCCAAGGTCTGCTGGAGGTCATCATGGGTATAGCGGCCGAGGACATTGAGTACTCCAAGGGGAGTCTGCTGCCGACAATGAAGCAACGTGTAAGTGGAAACGTATCCCGTGCGCGGAAGGAAAGTTCACGGCCCCATCACATGCGCAGGGAGACTACCAGGATGGCCTATACCAGGCAATGTTCTTCCACCACTGGTAAGGCACACTACATCCATCATACTCCAGAAGATGAAACGCTCATTCAAATTTCCACCAGTCGAGAACTTGCACTTCACGCAGGAGTCAAGGGTTTCTGTTACGCCGACCTCAGCAAACCAGAACCTCACCGATTCAGAAGCGTCCTCTCCGACATCTTGAACTTGGCGATCTTCAGGGAGGATAACATTATGGGCGTATGGAACGGATTGGTGGAACAGCGAGAGCACAAGAAGCGAGCGTGGGTACTCGGCGGAGTTTGGGAGATTCTGATACTGATATCATAGCTGCATACAGTGTCATCGAGCAAGAACAGGAGAACCAACATCTACTGCAGTCGATCGAGGAAATCAAGTGTGTAATACTTTCCCGCGGACCCAAATTTGCGGACTGATGCAACGCTTCTTCCCTCGCAGAGACAAGATCCAGAAAGAATTGCCGCAAGAACAAGAAGCAGAACGCAAAAACCTAGAGCTGAGGCAGACGTTGATGGCGCTACGAACGGAACAGGTCGCGTTGGAGCGCAAGATCCAAAAGATGCGCGAGGAACGTGCAGAGGTCATTGAGAAAGCGGTAAGCGACTCCCCAGCACACGTCAATGAATCTCTTGTTATCAAAAGACGCTGAACCCTAGATTCCCCCGATAGCGTCTGAAAGTCGAGAGCTCAACCAAACTTCTCAAAGACAATGCGGATCTCAAGGCCCAGATCGTCCGCTCACCAGACAGACAACGGAAAGAAATTTCGGAAATGTCGCATCAGCGGGTGGAATTGCAGAATACTGTTCAAGCTTACAGGAATAAGGCGAGGGATTTGACGGGGAGGATCGATACCATGGCAGAGCTGGAATTTGCAAGTTTCACCATGAATGGAGTCGGTTAATGGTTGCTAACCGCCACCTGTCACTTTAGGCCTTGCAATCGCTGATCAGGCAACAGAATAACATTGAAGAAGACCGTAAGAAACAGGCAGCGCTCAAGCGAGAGCTCCAAGACGAATCGAGCAAGCTGGCCGCGCTGGAGAAGGATTTGAAGCTGTTCGACAGCAAGATCGAGGTGAGCAAAGCGGGCAGTAGCGACGCGAAACGCACAGAGCTCATTAGGGTCTTTCCTCCTTCAGCAACTGGATCGACAAATCGAACTTGCAGGGCAAAGAAAGGACTCTGGCGATAAGCTCGCGACAGATATGCGAGAACAAACAGAAGTGAAGACGAGAAATCTCCTTGCGCAGTGAGTATCCGCAACTCCAGCCGTGTCTCAACCACTTACTGATGGAAGTCTGCTCTCAATAGGTACCAGGCAAAGAACGTGCAGCGTGCAGATGAAAAGGAGCAGATTGATATACAGCAGCAGGACAAACGCCGGCTGGAAGAGGAAATCAACCAGGCTAGCGCCGAGCTACGGCGTGGAGCAGAGGAATTGCGAAACGAATATCGTAAAGTGCTTCATGACTTTTGTGAGTGTCATTTCCGAATGGAGGCAGTTCTGTTCTGACGATTGTGCAAATGTTTGACTCAGCACACGAATACCTGGACAAGATTGCGCAGCATCTTCGCCTTCGCATAGAAGATGTCGATGACAGCAAGTGATCCTTGGAAGCGACCTTCTCCTGTGATGCGACCTTGTATGAACGAGCGACATGTCATTCTATTCCGACTTCTTCGTTGTAATATGCTGTATCCTGGCCATGACGAGTACAATATGAGCGACACAATATGGAGACCGGTTTACGGAAGAGGCAATGCCAGGTCCCTCAAGGCTCTCCGGGTTCGCGAGGATCCCTCCCCTTGCTAGACCAGCCATGCAAATCCCGCAAACTCGATGGTTCAAACACGACCTGATAAACCCCTTTTCGCTCCGTTTCATTCCCTTCGACGATTGGTCTTGTCCAGCCGTTACCGAGACCCACATCATCGCCATGCCTATTCCTCATTCCAACCCACATCGCCGTAGCTGATCAAATGTCTGTGTTGACAGACAGGATCGGTTTCCGCATTCGGGGCCAATCCTCTGACTGTGAAGTGAGCACCATCAAACCAACGACCCGTATCACCCAACACGAAGCTGCAACGCAAGACTTTCGTCCAACCAAACCCTCGATCCTCCTCCATTGCAAAACTTGCCAGCGAGAGACACACAGCGCAAGGAAGACGGAAGGCACCGACTACATCAAGTCACGAGCACGTAACTCTAGCAAAGGACATCCCTAGGGAATCCTGCTCTCGATCATGCCGATGACTTCCGTATCCTGCTCCGTGTGCGAGAAAAAGAGCAAAGGTTTGACAGGAGGAGGATGTGCGAAGTGGTATCGGACAGTCCAGGGCTAGAATCGGTTCTGCAAACGGAGGGTTGTAGTGCGAGATAGTACAGAAGGGTCGACAGTATCCCGAGTTTGCGAATTTTCCGTGGGCAGAGAGAGGAACGGTCGTGATGCGAGGCGGGTTGGCTGTAAGACGAGAGCGCCGCCGAATCTGCCTGCTGTCTGCTAGGTCAGAGATGGATGTACCCGAGAGTAACGTGCACCGAGAATCGAGCGTTTTCGAGGTGGACCGGTTGAGGATCATCGTTGTGGTATCGGAAGATGAGAAAAAGAACCCTTCTCCCGAGTGATTTGCAGATCCGTCCATCTGTTACCCTGCCTCGCCACCGCATGGTTTCTAACTGCCCCATTTGCCCAAGATCAAGCACGCATTTCCTTTGTCGGACACCTTGATACGCCAGAGCCCCGTCGACCCGTCTCCCCGCGTTGCCTCCCATGCGACAAGATTCTACTCAACCCTTTCCCACCGAAGTAACAAATGACGCAACTCGCACCCAAAACGTCCTCCATCCGTAACGGAGGAACAGCAAAACGGAGATTTGGAACGTTCAAGATCCTTGAGAACCGAAGTCCATAGGCGTCTTTTACCCTTCGACCATCAATGGCAGCCCTAATCACAATAAAGTAACCAGAACAAGCCTTTCGGGTACGCCAGAATCGGCTGTTACCAATCGCCCAACAACCCCTTTCAAGGTGAAGAACGAGGAACCAAAGCACGACCCGCAAAGCAAGTCGGCACGCCAGATCGACCCGCGGCGATGACTATCGAATGGGCTTTCGCCGGGAATCACACCTGCTCTACCAACTGATCTCGTCCAAAGCCGATCCCGCACTGAAGAGCAAGGAAGCTTGGAGAGGGGTAGCACGGTGAGTTGATCTCCTATTTTGTAAGAATTGGAGACGAGTCCTTTCCTTCCGTCCGCATATAGGCAGGAGTCGTAGGAGCGAGCGTGGCTTAGAAACAGCTCGGAGAACTGCCATAAGCAAGAGGAGGGGGCAAAGAGGCTGACTCGAAATCAACCCTGAATGCGGTATTCCCCTTCCGGTTCCAGCCGTCAAGTACAGAGACTGCACAGCACAAGCCTGAGAGACGGATCAAACAGACTGCGCACAAGCCTTGGTCTGCACCTCCGTCGGCGAACGAGGGAATCCGATCTGTTTGCGGTCCCCCTCTGGATCCCCAACTTCTGAACAGTCTCACGAGCGATCCCAACCACAACTCAGGACCGCTCCATTCGAGGGTGGATGATCAAGCTGATGTTTATGAACTGTAAAGGCGGACACATATCCCATCAGCGGGATTCCACCGGACTGCAAAAGCTACGAACCTTAGGGTTAGATTCTTCACCTTCGCACTTCTGTACGAAGATTCGGAAAGAAAGGGTCCATCCACAATATCCCACTACGCTGCTGTTCCTCGGGGATATCTCTGGACTACCACCTTAGAGAGTGGGGGTGACGACCGCTGGAAGAAGGGGGTTTCCGCATGACAAGTGACGCAAAGACGACATAGAGCGGATCGGCCGAGGTTGACGTGGTGTAAAAGATCGGTTATGACAAGGCTGCAACGGCGAATTGGTGCGAGCGCTCGTGAGATCTGGAAAGAGACGGTACTATCTTGGGCGAGCTGTTTGTCGGCGCAGGCTGTGGATGCATTCAGATGCGAAGACCTGGGGAGGATATGAGTATAAGCAGACAAGCACCATGATTTCGAAAGTGCGAACCACCAATTGCTAACCGAACGCGTCTCGCTCGATCGCCTGGCTTTGAAGGACGCGTCTAGTTGAATGAGGTTCTACTCATATCCGTTGCGGAACAAGACAAGCTATGCATATGTCATCATGGTATATCTAATCGTCGTAAGTGGTCATTGTGTCGTGAAAGTGTCCATATAGCAGGTTCAGCCAGAAATTCTACAGTATCGCTCCAACAGAGGCAAAGCCAACACACATCGCAGGTATAAATATCCCCGCACTGGCCACAGCCGCCCATCGGTTCCGCTTGACCCACTTGTCGGGCTCGTCCCGGCTCATCGGTGGCAACAGCAGTCGCCTGTGAGTCGATCCATTCGGAGGAACCAATTGTCGTCGAAGACGCGCAGCTTGGGCATGTTTCCATGAGAGACCGAGGTGGATGGCATTCGTGCCAGAAGAAAAGTAGCCAGCGGGAGAAAGACCCCAACCACCGAGCAGCCATACCCCTGCGATTTGATTGCAAGCTTAGTCGATGAGACAAGAAAGACGAAAGACGACTTACAAGGACCCAGCAAGAAACCTAGCAAGAAGAACAGTTTTGCCGGTAATAGCTCGCGACAGTGCATGTTGATCATCGCTTGAGATTCACTGTGATGACCACGATTCTGCATTTTCCCAAATGGTGCAGTATGATGAGTCGAGGTTACCGAAAAAGCGAGCACCGTATCGTCGTCCCCAGCGTGAGCTGTGGGACTAGCTACTGATGCAGAGTGCAGTGGATCCGAGGGTGCAACCACTGTAACTGCGCTTGTGGATTGATGCCATGTGTTCGGGCCTTTCGCAGTCGGAGAGAGATTTGCGTTGGTCAAGATGCCAACAGCTGGCCGACGACCGAGATTGGCGTTAAGGGATACCGGAGCGGTATGCGAGTGCTGGGAGCCTTGAACCGAGGATTTCAGCTTGAACAGTTGCGAAGCTTGATGGTGCAACTTGTTCTCCCACATGATCTCGTCTTCGGCAGTCGTCGCCTTGGCTTTGCCCTTGTAATCAAGCGTTTCGTCTGCCCATCCGACATGGAGACCGAGTCCATGCAACGGACCTCGAACATCCCTCCCATGTTCGTCCACGGTGATTTGGTGTGACTGCTCGGATGGCATGTTTGCATAATTCAAGTTCTGAAGAGACTTGACCTTCTTTGAGGAAAGGTGAATCGGTGCGGGCTTGTGAATATCGAATCTAGGCTCGGATGAAAACTGCCTAGATTGGTGGAGTCGATTGACGACCAAAGTGTTATGATGGGGTGTGTTTGGCGAGATGTCGGGCGTGAGCGAGAGGGTGTTGTGGGAATCCACGCAGAACATCTTTGTTCCTTCGTGAAGCGATGGCTGCAGCGATGGCTCGAGATGAGGCTGCTGATTGTGCTGGATACCTGGTATTCGCATTGTTATTCCTGGGGACTTGTTCAGGTGTGCCGGTGTCCGAGGGGAGAAGGTAGTCGCCGAGAAGGGAGAGAAGCGATCCCTCGTCCTTGTTATCGAAGATGTTGGCAAGGGAAGAGGCGAGAGCCAATTGCTCGTTGACGGGGTTGTCACTGTCGTCAAAGGAGGTGTCGACTCCGCGGAGCAAGCTCCCAAAGACTGTTCCATGAACGGAGGATCGTGGGTCATAGTAGACGTCGCGTATGCCTTTGATGTCTGCGTCAATGCTGGATCGATCGATGTGACCGAGCTGATCGGCAAGAGTGTCATTTGCTGGCTTGTAGCCAAGCTTTCGTGACTCGCTCGCTCGACTATGAGACCTCGTCCGCCCCTTATGGCGGCCAAGAACGGCCGCCAGCTCCTCTTCTGCTTCAAGTGTAGATTTGGAGTCGGTGCTGCTGCGTTGACTCTCTTCTCCGTTTCTTGTCCGCTCTCCGGCGGAAGGCTCATCACCGGTATGTTTTCTCCGTCCCCCCCACACCCAAGGCTGCCGACAGGAAAGGAATGGATCAGCTGTCGATCGAGATGTCCAGAGAAAGAAACGTATCCAAAAAGAGAGAAACTCACCCAAAACCCCGTTCGGTTTCATTTTCTGCAGCACTCTTGCTTTCATCTCTCCACCATTGCCGGACGCCCTTGGACCAGTTTGTCCTTGTTGGTCGGCCTGGAGAAGCGCCTGCAGAATCTTCGTGAATGATCACAGGCGAAGTCGGTCGCGACATGGATCTGCCGTGGGGTAAAGCAATCTGACTGGAGCCCAAACCGAAATCGCTCTTGACCTTTCGAATGGACTTAGTTGCGGTCAGATCATTGGACGGGCGATGGAAGAATAACTGTCGTTCCAAATCCAGACTGTTCATTCCGGGCTGCTCCAAATGAAGGTCGCCGCTGCTGCCCTGGGAATCATCCCTTTGGGCCATAGGGCGTGACGCGCCATCAACCGAGTCTCGAATGGAGGACAAAGATGCCTGACGACCATGCCCTGTGGGATCATAAATAGCGATGGTGATACCGTTCACAGACGAGATTCCCCGAGCAGTCCCTCTGGCATGGATCGAGGGTGACAAGCGTACCGTTTCCGCGTTGGAACTGATGGAGACCGGCGAAACCGATTGCCGCCCTTGATAATTCTCCGCAGTGACATCCGGGCGCTCGTCCAGCATTTCCATAAATCGATTATCCAAGGAACTGTCAGAAACAGGAGAGTCCGAGATGTGCCTGTCGATGGCGGTGTAATACGATGAAGGCGAAGACGCTTCGGGATCTTGAACCGCGTGGTGAGGCGGCAGTAGCGAAAGCTTTAGAGTCATTCGCGGCTGTTGATCTGACGCAAATCGGGCCTGTCCAATCGATGGTTGCAAAGCGACAGTTTTCTCCGCCCTCATAATCGAGTATCGCTTCCTCGCCTTGTTCTCCTGCATGATGGAGGCATCCTCCACATCGATCGGTTGATCAATCACTAATCCAGCCCGTCTACTGGTATCGATCTTGCCGGGTCCGTAGTACTGCTCTTGCACGTCGTCTTGACGGAGTGATCCTTCCTCGAGCTTGAGTCCAGCAACGAGGAATGCCCTTGCCCGTCGTCTCGCTATGCGCGAATCTTTATCGTTACCGGCGAGGGCGTCTGCGGGATCGATCTGGCTATTAAGTATGCGTTCACCACGGAGAGTCATCCTGCTATCCGTCTGAATGTGATCGAACCCGTCGGAGCTCGGAGTGAGAGCGATAGATCCGTTATGTGATGCCGAAATCGCGTTATTCGCCCAGTCCGTAGTCTTCCTAGCCCCGCCACGACTGACGACGCTCATTCTAAAGTTAAACGCTTCGCCGCTGAGGACCCT
This sequence comes from Naganishia antarctica, assembly GCA_025758675.1. Classification (NCBI taxonomy): domain Eukaryota; kingdom Fungi; phylum Basidiomycota; class Tremellomycetes; order Filobasidiales; family Filobasidiaceae; genus Naganishia; species Naganishia antarctica. Next base: position 88,818 of record JANGFJ010000077.1, on the reverse strand, counting down.
CGGTCCACCGAGATGTTCTCCGCCAGACGAGCATGAACTCGACGATTTGGAAGGAGATGAGCCGTTGTTGATAATTGCGCCAAGAGATGAAAGCGAGGACGACGTGGTAGACGAAGAGTGTGTTCTCAAATGCGGTGGAATTGATGAAAGCGAGGTGCGGGCTTGATGATCGCCGAACCTAGAAACGACGATAGACCCACGACTCTTCTCGCTCGCCCGCTCATCGATCACCGACAACTTTTCTTCCTTCTCGTCGTATACGGCCTCTGCAGTCGGAGGCACAACTCCCACGCCAACCGGGGCACCGGAGCTGCCGATGCTCCAGCGATTCCTCCTATTCACTCCGAGGGCAATTCCCGCTGGAGAACCAGGCGACGCCGCTTTCGCAACAGCAACCAGTGCAAGTGGCTTAAATCCGCCACTCATCACCTTTTGTCTTTGAACGGTCGTGGGTGGAGGTAGCGCACCGAAGGCCGTGCCAGGCGAGGAGCTCGAGATAGATGGGTGATGAGAACCTGTAAGGAAACTTGACGTCCTTTGGTGGTGTCCAGGTTTCGCCGATGCGGCCGTACGTTGCTCTTGCGATATCGAATGTGAAGTGCTCCCTGCAGGTGCACTGTGAGGTGTCGTTCCCCAGGTTTGCGACCCGTTGGAAGGTACAGGTAAGATCAGTCCCGCCCGATAAAGAGCCCAACTGCGCCGCTTCTCCCTTCCTTCCCTGCGCACGTGGGAAATATTGATGTCGGATTGATCTGCAGCCAGATCTTCAATGGCATCATCGGAAGTTGCCATGACGTTGGCGCCTTCTGCACTAGCTGGAATTGTCGTGGTTGCCGGGTGAGCATACAGATGCCCGAAATCCTTCGAGTGTCGGTTCAAGAATCGTTCTTTACTAAACACTTCCTTGGGATCGTGTCGTTTCGTCTCTTCGTCCGAGTCGTCTGCGTTTGCGCTCCCTCCAGCGATATTGCTTCCGTCCGAGGGTATAACGGGTCCGGCGTTGCCAGATAGCGGATCGCTTTTGGATCGGGGAATCGCCGTCGTGCCTTTGTTCTCGAGTATTGGCACTTCGCAAGATCGGCTTTCCCTGGCGTTCGTCCCGTCACTGGCGGTACGTCTCTCTCTATCTCTCGCCTCTCCTGCGTGTGTCTGGAATGTAAGCTCCGATTGCTCGTTCTCCGCATGTCTTGTTCTACCGGCGGATGGGGTCGTCTGAGGCGGTGTACCCGAAGGAAGATGGTATTCAGAACGTAAAGTCCGTGTTGAGTTGTCGGCCCTCCTCAAACTAGCCTGCTTTTGTCCCGCACTCCTCTGGAAACTCGTCTTCTTCTTCAACCCACGCTCCGTCAACCCGGTACTCGAGCTCGACCCCCTTTCCGGCACTTCACAATCATCCCGCAAGATCCCTCGGCTTTGCTTCCTCCTCAGAGGCTTGGCGGTACGAGAATTGACTGAAGAGAAGACGTCGGGTGATGGTTTTCCGTCTGGGACGCGAGGGTTCGAAGTAGAGGTGTTGATCCGGTTCGTCGCGCTGATCAACGGAAATGACTTCGAATTTCGTAGTCTCTTGCCTGTTGATGCGAGCGATACCTGCGGCGGAGCATGCGTCTCGGGACTAGTAGGAGGTGTTGCGAGACGTTGCTGAAGAATGGTTGATGGTGGAGGACTCAAAGAAAGGGAATCGTTCGTGTATGTCGGTCGATGAGGATATGGGATCTGCATCTTTGTATGATGGGTTTCTGCGGAGAGGAATCAGTCGGATGTTCCAGCTTGCGCGGAGTGCTATACGTACCTGATGGTGTTTCTGAAAGTGGTAATAAAGGGTAGTGAACGTGATGCAAAAGAATGTGGTGAAAAGAGCGATGTCGTTACAGATCCATGGAAAGTGTTGTCCGCGTCCGTTCAAGATGGGCGTTGCGAGGGCATTCGTGTGACGATGAGGAAGCGAAGTGGGTGGGCGTTGAGACTAATTATAAGGTGAACGGAAGAGAGACAGCATGCAACATGAGAATACCACCTCTCAACTATGATTATCGTCTCACTTCAATGATAAATTCGATGTCGACACCTCCCGTTTTGTTGTTTACCTCAGCGTGACATGACGCGGCGGATACACCCGATTGCCGGTTAGTACTTCTACGCGGAAGACATGAAACGTAGATCATTTTCTTCCTGTGTCTCCTTCGGCCCTTCCGCTCGGAGATGCATTCTGATATGATCCCTAGTTCACCCACCTCCATGGTATGACTTGGTGGACCTGGATGCTACGCCGTAAAGGTGAAAGGAGAGGAGCGGTCGGCGACGGCCGGTTGAGTGAGTTCAAATGGGTAGAAAGTCCCTTAACACGTCTAGTCACGTGACATTACCGCGCTCGGTGGTTCAGCGGTCAGCGGTCACCAAGAGACCAACGAGCTCAGATCCTTGGCCGTCGCCATTGATAACCATTCGGTCCTTCCGGAAATGGAATGGGCGGATTTTCAACCGACGTCACGACTCCAAGCCAAGGGAAAGACGATCTGGTTTGTAAGCAGCGGAATTCACAAAGCGTTCACCTTGCGTCTCTGATGCTGAAATTTTGTAATCAGATACAAGTCAATACCACTGTATACGAAACCAAACTGTACAACAACTAGTCATCATTGCCGATGGGGAAGAAACAACCAGAACACTGTCATAGAAGCCTGAACAAAGGCAATACCTCTTCACTATGTATACTGCGACATCCCTGAGCGGGAGTCAAGACTGAGTCAAGGGTCGCCGACAACAGTCACCTGGCCCTCCCCAGCGAGGTTGAAGAGGGCAAGAGGGGAGGAGTGATTCTATGCTACATTCGAGAAGGCAACAGTGTTGTTCGAAGGGGTGATGGAAAATCCATCGCGAGTCTTAGGGACTTCTTCCTCGATGCTACTCCCTGCCAGTGAGAAGCTTTCAACTGGCATACTTTCGGCGTATCCATTCGCTAACCCAAGAGCGAAACGAGCCATTCTAACTCGCTCATCGATGCTCATCGAGAGACAGCGGCCACGCTCAACGTCTACGCTACGTCCGTCTCCTAGCAGAAATTTGCTCAAAGCCCGCATCTTGGAGACTACTTCGTCCAAGTTATCGCCGTAGACGTGTTGATTACCAAACATTGAAATCAAGTTGTGATCCATGGGTCTGATCGAAAGCGTACGTGCTGCTGGCCATCGATGTGACAATGCCGTGTCTGTTCGCCCTTCTGGTCTACCCCATGAGATGGCTGATGCTCGCTCTGCCTGGATGGTAGTGATCTGCTTCATAAACTCTTCAATAATGCCCACGGAATCGTCCTCGAACCCAAATTGGGAGTTGACGCCTTCTGCCTCGGAGCCACGATGGGCGACAGCCTTATCGAAATAAGAGGCGAGGCTACCCCATTCATCAGCTGTGAGAGCTTCCTTGGGACAGTATTGCTCGTCTACCCATCTACCATCGATTTCTCTGTCGTCTAAGGAGCAGCGTTTCCTACTGACCTCAATTCCGTATTTGGCAAATCTGAACGCCTCATAAAGGTTCTTGACGCCGTCTTTCTCTTGGACCTGCTCGATCTCTTTTATTGCTGGGCCCCAGCATTCATAAAAATCTTCAAAGGCAACACGCAGATCTTTCGTATATTCGGGATGGTTGCGTTCGTATATCTTGATGGCAGCCTCGGTCACCCGTTGAAAGACGTATGGCTCTCCGGAAGAAGGAACGCGTTCGAATAGCGAGAGGAAGAGTTTAACGGGAAAGTATCGGCGATGCGGGTTGGAACTGCGCGGAATCGGAGATTTCCTCAAAGCCTCACTGAGTCGTACAAGATGGTTCTGATACAGAGTTTCCCAGATTCTTGCAAGCATGGAGAGTTCACCGGAAGTGTGCTCCGTTGGCAGGAGGTGAAGGTGGATGTGATAAGCGTGAGAGAGCAATTCATCGAATTTCAGCAATCCCGGAGGGGCCCGGTTTGCACCACGTCGTTTGTATTCATATTTTTGGTGGTAAGGCATGGCGTCTTGCTGAGAGAGGCAGTATGAGCCCAAAGTCGACGATAGCGAAGCTGGTGGGAAGCTCGAAGGAATGCGATGGAGGCGGGTGAGGGAGAAAGCTTTTTGAATTGTCAAATGCAAAGTGATGTAGCTTGAATACAGCAGTGTCACCTGTCTTACAGCCAGTTGAGCAGGAGCCAACCAAATGAAATAAGAGCAGGAAGTGGTGAAAAAAGCTTTCAAGTCACTCCTTTGAGGAGAAGCTCAGGGATACCTCTGCATAGCCATGCAATTAGGAGCTTGGCCGACCTATCAACCGTTAGAACGGCGCCACTCCGTTATCCTCTTCCCCATTTATCCCTTTCCCTAATTCCAGGATTGAGCGAATGTAGAATACCTCCCTTGCAACACCCAGATGGGCACCTTTGGCCAGTTCCAATCTCCCTTTCCGTTGAGGTGCTTTTGCATGAGGTGTATCGGGGCCGGCCACGTACGGTAAGAGGATATGGCTCAAAGGATATGGACACGAATGGAAGTTTCCAGCAGTGTGTCATGAAGTACATGATGCCTTTCCGAGAGTCAAAGGTCGGGTCTCGCACTGGTTTTCAGCTCGCAGCCTATCAGCTTGAGCATGAACAGGCTGGTTGGCGTAATGTCGAGAGACAGCTGCAGTGCGCAATCTCTGCCATGCTGCTGGCCGATAAGGTGGAGAATGCCAACGCTCCAGTGTTCGGTGGTTGCCCGAGGGGCTTGATTGTCTCCTTGAAGTTTCGAGTTGATCATCGCGTAGGCGACGCGATTTGGTTCAGGACCAAACACTCGCGACCTGATGACGACAGCTTGCCTAGAACCTTCCGCTTCACATGATTGTCAAAGACGCCGCCATACAACATTCAGCAACCAGGTGAAGGATCAACGAGTGGTCATGGTGGCAAAAAGCACCAGCGCGACCACTCAGTCGCACGGCCAGAGTTGGCGTTTCGGAAGAATCGGTTTCAGAAAGTGGGACAGTGATCGAGCGGTATAGCAACATTTGAGAATGCGAGAATCCTAAGTAACCTGGTGAATAAGTAGGCACGGCAGACACAGCCGACATCAACGCATCGGGATCGAGCAGCAATGTCGTTCTGCTTCCCGTCATGGTCCACCGCCTTCTCCCCGGCGTTCCACGAGGACGCAAAGGCCATGCTCGAGGGAGCCCTGAACAAGGTGAGTTTGTATGCATTCGAAGAAGCGACGAGAGATTAACGATGATACCGTCTTAGGGAAGCAAACCTCCCGTCATCCAGGGAAAGATAGAAGTGGTGGAGCTAAGCATGGGAAAAATAGTGAGCCTTGGTGCAGCTATATGTTTTTTTCCTGCCTCACTTTACATTCCCATGACAGCCACCAACTCTTACCCTCCTCGAAATCGGCGACCTCTCCCTTGACCGGTTTCGTGGCATCTTCAAACTCGGATATCAAGGCGATGCATGGCTCGAAGTCCGCTGTAGGGTTCAGGCCAACCCGTTATCCCACAACCCTCACCTACACGCGAATCCTGCGTTACCGATGAACGCGCCGTTGCTCGCCTCTCAGCCTCTATTGGTGCCGATGACGCTCAAACTGTCATTGCTCAATCTCAGGGCCATCTTGATTCTCGTCATCAGCAAGTCCAAAGGCATCACGCTGGTCTTCAAGAATGACCCGCTGCAAAATGTCGATGTCAGTAGCACATTCGACAGCATCGAAGTGATTCGGGGCTATCTGCAGCAGGAAATCGAAGGACAGCTACGCGAGATGTTTAGAGAGGATTTACCGGGGATCATCCATCGCCTCAGTCAGAAATGGTTCGCCGGCAGCGGGATGGGCGGAAGAGTCGAGATGCCGTACCGCCACGAAAGTGTTTCTATTCGGCCGGACGACCCAGGAACACCCGTACCACAGCGGGATGACGAGGACGGTAAAGACTGGCATGATCCGTATAGGGAGAGGGAGATGTTTCCGCCTTATCAACCGCCAGAAACCGCCTCTGGCAGCTCAAATACGGCGAGCAGTTCTACTGCAGCTTCACCCACTGCACGGCGAAAGTCCCGCTCGATACCTTCCGGAATAGCTCCGATACCTTTGCAATATGGTACGACATCGCTCAATGGATCAACCTCGCTGCGGCGTCCCCGTCTTGCCGATTCACCGACATCCTATACCACTTTTCCCGACATTGAAGATTATGATCCAACATACGGAATGCGTCCGGAAGGTGTGCCTACACATAGTGGATACGAAGCTTTCGGAAGGTTGTGGGACCTGGCAAAAGAGGAAAAGGGAAAGGGGTTGGGCGGACTGATGGGCATTGGTGGCGCTGGAAGGGAAGGCTGGATCGAGGGGGAAGATTTCGACGAAGACTGGGAAGCTGAAGCTGAGGCCGAAGCGGATGAGCTGGATGACTTGCTGGAGCAGCGGAGACGAAGATACGAAAATCAACATGGAGACGCAGAGTCGGACGATGTGGAGGATGACGAAGATGTCAACGAACACGCGAGTCTCGATGCCGTAGACGTCAGCCCCTCTCTCAGGTTACTTGGGCGACCGGGAAACGACCCATACGGACTTCGACATGACTTCTCAGCAAGGCCATCAGCACCGTCTTCGACAGTCTCGGGATGGGATTCACCGTCCGCTTTTTCTGCAACCACGCCAGGAGCTCTTACACGTCCAAGGATCTTCCACGCTCAGAGCCAAATTCGTGCACCATCAGAAGCGGGGACCGTTGGAAGAACGTCGTACGCCAACAGTATGGGGGCATTGGTCCACGGGAATAGTACAACGCCGAGTCCTGCTGGCACGGCTGTTACTGCTGGCGCCGGCAGTATCACGGCTCGCGCGAGCTCGGTCAGATCATCGACGGGTGGCTCGACCCTAGGTCTCGGCGTGGCTCGGTCCCTACTCGATCAGCGGAATGGTTCCGCCAGCTCGGGAAGGTTCTGGCATCCCCCAGGTATCGGAGGCGGAAAATATCACCCGCCTCGTCTAGACTCGGGTGACGTTCCGAATTCCGGAGATGCGAACGCGAGGCCTGGAATGTCGCGAAGGCATAGCAGAGCGGAGTCTTTGCCTTCTCATGCGCTTCAACGGCAGTTGACACGGCTGCCGCCAACACGCTTGAGCAATGTGCTGGCTCTCGGAAATGGTGATGGTGATGGCACATTAGCAGGTCATCGGGAAGAACACTCAGTTCTCGTTTCACCACCGAGCAGCTCCAGGCCGCTTTCGATGCCTATGGCGCCGAGAGAAATGACTTCGAACGCGTTGACGGTATCGCCGTCCCGTCGGGGACGTCGTCAGTCAAATGCCCATCGGCCTTTTCTCATGAACAACTCGCCGCCAAACGCCTTTGGAGCAACCAGGATGAGCAACGGAATCGTTCTCCCGCTCAATGATTCGGTATCACAACTGGCAACATTATCTCACTCCAATCACACACTTAGTCCGTATGCCAGAAATCACGAACACATTGCCGTCAGAAGTTTCCCTCATCTGCTCAGCCGGGCAAACTCCATGTATGCGTCCAACACCGTCGCTCACGCGCATCCCAACGCGGCCCATCACTCAGGACCTGGCGCAGCGCTCTTGCCTGGTTCGAGCCATGGCGGATTGCCTGGCGGAGAAGCGAAATCCAAAGCAAAGAGAAAGAGGATATTCCGCATTGGCAGCAAGTCCAAGGGCGACGAAACGGAAGGATCAGCTGATGGAGCTTATATCGAAGCGGGTACACCGGGCGTAGATGTTCCAGCCATCAAGTCTTCCTTTCACGCAATCTCAGGAACATCCACGCCGCAACTCTACTCTCGTGGTCCGACGTTGTACTCGGAAAAGTTACCTGTCACCCCACATTCCCGATCTACATCCACGAAGCCGGGCATGGAAACCATCACTCAGAAATCGTACATCAGACCACCAATGGCGTCACGAACGTCTTATGGATTCCCGTCGTGACATCCGTTATTTCAAGACGAACGGGAGAAGCAAGTAAACATAAATATTGCGTTGTATATGGGTTGGTTATCCAATTTTATGGACACTCGGCCCTCGGTGCTTGAGAAGGCAAGTAGACTGACTGACGTTAGCAGGATTCGTGAATACGATTCTTATTCAGCTGAGAGTACATACACGATGCGACACCACAAACATTCCTAATGCGGACAGGATACCATATGTGGCAAGCGGTCTCTGTTACCAAACGTCTTCGCTACTCTGGTCCGGGTCATCGGTACGTCGACAGCTGCCCCTTCAGGAGAGCCGGTCTTCCTTGGAAACCTGGCGAGAAGTGACTTCTTGCAGCGGACGACTGCCCAATCGTGAGTCCATTAAATCTCGTTGTAAGCCCCGTCAAGATACTGGCATTCTTGATCGACTGAATGTCCTTGAGATACAGAAAACGGAGATCGTCACCGCGACCTACAGCACATATACATAGACTCCTTTCTAGAATGCGAACCCCGCCTGGCACTCACAAAAGCGATACTCGAGGCAAAGGGGGAATCGCAGTCAGATAGCGACATGTCGTCGTCGATGGTAACAGCGTACGGAAGGCGTTTCCAGAACCGTCGTGAAGATACATCTATGAAGATCACCAAGGGAGAGTACATGTGCTGAAAAAAGATAAGAAGCCTGTACAACCCTGCCACCCTGCTGAACGTAACAACGGCGGTTATGCCTTGACCGAAGCCAAGTTGATACCTCGATCCATCCCCGTTAACCTCTGCTTGACCTCATCCTCTTTCTCCTCCTCCCCAGCCTTCCCCAGCCCATCGGCATACTGGAACTGATTCGAGTTCTCATACTCCCACATATCGACAGCGACTTGACAGCTCTCTCTAACGACGGGCGGAGCATCCTCCTTGACCGCCCAATCACGCAAGATCCTCAGCACGCCCTTTTCCTCGTCCTCCTTGGAATCAAAGGTGCCCTCTTCGCCTTCAGATGCGATCCCGCCCAACGCCTCGGCAGCTTCGTGGCGGACCATGTCGTCCTCTGTGGGGTTTCGCATGGTGCGCAGAAGAGCGGGAATGGAGTGTGGCGAGGAGAGTTGACCGAAGACGTAGGCGATTTCGTGTCTACAAGTAGACGTCAGTACAATACACGATGATAGATTTATGATGACCGCAACGACAGCTCACCTGAACAAAGCACTCGAGTCTTCAAAGCCATCCGCAAGAGCCAACACAGCTGCTCGGGCCTTGTCCGTCGAATCAGCGTTTACCGCAGCATTCCTCAACGCGAACATGGCTCTGTATCGTTCAAATAGGTGTTTTGTTGTGTCGAGCAAAGTGGCTCGGAGGGATTCGATAGGTTCGTTCTCGAGCGCCGCGGCGGCAGGAGCAGGATCGACGGTCGGGAAGTTGGGGCTGTAGGTGTGCCGGACTGAGTACCGGCTGGAAAGCGGAAACATAGATTCCTAAGATAACTCACTCTGTCTTGCTGTTCTTTCCTTCCTCTGTGAAATGATCCCACTCGATCTTTGCAACCGCAATCTCACAAGTCTCTCGAACACTCCTCGACTCGTCATTCAAGTACTTCTTCAACAATTCCAGACTCTGCAACGAGCTAAGAGCACCAAGCGCCTCTGCTGCCTCGTGTCGGACCATGTCTCCTTGGAAGTTGTCCGCGTCGATGAGGACGGCTTCAAGGTGGGGAATAGCGGATGGACGACCGATTTGACCGAGGACGTAGGCGAGTTCATGCTTGAGAAGGGCTGAGGGATCCGCGAAACCTGTACGAAGCAACAAGTGAATGCGTCAGCAGCCACTCTCAAAATGCCACGCACGATAGAGCGAGGAATCCGTACTTACCTGAGGCAATCGTCTCCACAGCCTCTTCAGACGCAACGGCTTTCAGCGTGAACAAGGCCCTGAATCGTTCATGAAGCGGCGTCTTGCCAGAATTGTCGAGCAAGCAATCGGCGAGGGACCGGAATTGTTCTGGCGAGACGGTGATGGACATGATGCAGGAGGTAGGATGCGCCGTCGACGATGACCCTATCCAGTATGTCCAACATGTGAAGATCGAAAAAAGTTAACTTGGCAGCTCAGCCGATTCGATTGTCTCTCTAGAAATTAGCTTCCGATGGTATCTGATAAAGGGGAATTCTCCAGAGTCGGTCGCGTCTGTGGCAAAGGTGGAGGGAACGAGGGACGTGATCGAGACAAGGTCAGGCGAGTTGACCTTACTTCATCCTGCCCAGATTGACTGCCGTTGCGGAGGTGTACCTGTACCACATCGCTCCAATTTACATAGAGGAACCAGCCAGCTCTTCAAAGTCACATCAAGATGCCACGAGCAGAAGCGGGTTCCGCCAAAGCCATCGGAAACGCCATCAAAGCAAAAGGTGTGTCTTCAGCTTCCTTTCTATTTCCGTGAATGTCTGTTACTCATACTGATGGATACCCCTACTACCAGGTCTTGGTCGACTACGATGGTATTGCCAAGTATGTCAGAAACAATGCCGAGATGAAAACGGTTTCAAGATGCACAGCCAGTCCGAGGGGTGAGTCTGATCAACGGATGAAGTGCTGTTTTAACCAAGTTCTCATAAACCTTGCTTTGCTCGACTCCTTCAGGCATATACGTGCAATGCTCGTGGTAGGGGAGAATGCTGGAAGGCATATCGACGACTTTTCGCAGCAATTCCAGAAAGAGTTTCTTCAGCTGTTGTCACGAAAGTAGGTCGATTCCTTTACCGTTCATGGTCCTTGCGTTGATCCAAGCCGCCCCCTCCAGACACGGAACCCAGCAAGTCCGAGCCAACCAAGTATACAACGAATACATCCAAGACAAGAACCATCTCCACATGAACTCCACCCGATGGGTGTCACTTACAGAATTCGTTAAGTACCTCGGCCGCGAAGGAATCGTGCGCGCCGAAGAAAACGAAAAGGGCTGGTGGATCTCATGGGTTGATAATTCGCCGAAATCACTTGCTAGGCAGGCAGAGGCACAGAAGCGGGAACGGGCCGACATGGATGACGAGCAGAGGCAGAGGAAGCAGTTGAAGGAGCAGATCGAGAGGGCGCAGTTGCAGGCTGAGGCGGTGAAGGCTCAGGAAGAGGCAAAGGCTCAAGGGTTGAAGAGGGATGAAGGTGCGCCAAAGGTGTCGCTGTCGATATCTCTAGGCGGGAAAAAGGCGTCTGCGGATGGTGCAGACTCGCCACCGACGCCCGAGGTCAATACCTCGGAAGCCGGACAGACACAGGAGGAAACGAAACCCGAGTTGTCCGCTGTGACACCGAACAACGATGAATCCCCATCAACGCCGGAACCTGCCTCGGCTGTTCCTCCAGCCGCAAAAGTCGCCATTGGCAATCCACTCAAACGACCATCACCTTCCTTGAACGTATTCAAACAAGCCAACAAGTCTGCCAAAACTTCTTCATCTGTCGGTGCTTCCCGCAATACAGGTGGAGATGGAGACATGGACGGTGGGCCCTCGAAATCGACCATTAGCAACCTGTCGAATAAAAAGTTCTTGACAGCGGCGGAAAAGTTGATGTTGGAGGATATAGAGAGGAAGAAGCGGGTAGGAAGCGGAGGTGGTGGAAGTCGTGGAATTGGGTATCAAGGGATGGGGCCCAGTCGTGGGCCTGCCCGACGTTAGCCCAACTTGTATTTTATTCGGTTGTAAACTAGACTTTTATCACATCGGCCGTACTTGACGCCATCGACGTAACCCTGGACCGCCTGCTCCCTCGTGAAAGCGTACTGGAGCAAAAGGGCCGTATGCCAGCCATACAAGTAGTCCAGCATACATGTTACAAAACCCTGGCGCCATCCACTATGCCGCACTCCTGTTGATATTCCCGTACCCGATACCAACACAGCTGACCATAAACTCCGGTGGACGGTACTTTCCATTCTGAATTCCGTGCTTTTCCACCTTCGCTTCCTTGATCTCGTTCACCGTCATACCCATGACGACCTGTCCCTCCTCGCTCTCCCCATCCGATGATCCAGATTCACCGGCTTCGTGTTCTCCGCTGTCGTTCTCGGCAGCAGCCGCGTCGGCGACGGCGTTGGTCGACAGTGGTGTGCCCATGGAAGCAATCTTGAACCGGACACCGAAAAAGTCGTACAGATCGCGCAGATATTGGATCCTGTCGCCACAGAAGGGTTAGGACAATTGGTAAAAGACTCCGACGAAACGACTTACGAAAAGGGTGTAAGTGCTCCCATTCTACATCGACCGACATCCTCGCTTCCCAGTACCATCATCAGCAAGACCAACCACTGATGCGCCTCATCCACACAACCACCCTCTGCCACCGAATCCAAGAGCAGCCTAGCCGCATGCAGCGCCAATTCCTCGGGCGTCTGAAACCGGGTTTGCGTTGTAGTTGATGACCCATTGGTGATCTGGAATGACGACGAAGAAGATTCCTGCTGTGTCGATTGCGCGGGAACGGAGATGGTCTCTGCCGAATGCAGAGCAGCGGTGTTGGAAAGCGACAGTAATGTCAGACCGTATCCCGGCGACCTATAAGGGGTGAGCATGTCGCTTGACAAAACGAGAAACGAATAACTCACTTTCCACTGTCTTCTCCCTTGTAGACATCGGTATACAAATAGATATCAGGAATATACCGATTCAAGACGGATCTTGCGGCTTCCACCATCCGGTTCGCGAATTGTGGGGAAACTCTTGTAGACCACCTGAGAAAGCGAGACCATTGTACGGGCAGTTAGTGCGTTGCGCGCGAGATCGGACATCCACTGTATTACTACTCACGAAATGCCACGTATACGCTTGATCTTTCCCGGATCAACGAAATTCAGTGTCTTGATGTTCTTCACTACCGGACAACGGAACAGGACCTGTCCGCCACCCAGGGGAGCTGCACCACGCTTCTTAATCTACGTTGATTGAGCATTCGTGAGCCCGTCTACCACAACATATCCGATATCCGGGATGAGCTAGCTTACCTGAAGTTCCAGACCGTCCTCGATACCAAATAAATGAAGATGCGGAAGAGTAACCGTCCGCATCATATCGACCTGCACACCTCTCGAATATCAGCTCGCAGCCGACTTCTCGCACAGGGTTTGGCTCACACTCAGATCCCTTCCTTCCTCGCTCGTGATACCATCCATCCGAATCTCCAGCGGTCTCTTGCCAAAACAACCCAACACAACCAGTGGTTCCAGGAAGTAACCTATCGACCTCGATAGCGGACATGTATGCGTGTATATGCCGCCAGGGAGAAGACCGGGATGTAAGAGTAGTGTTGTACCGGTATACGAGATCTCGATAGTTGTGCCGTTTGTCACTTTTTCAACGAGACGGAGGAAAGATATTTCATAATCTGCAAGGAACGATGGTCGAGGTGATCGAATTTAGCGGTTGATTCTGATTTTCAAGAGTAGGTCTCGATTCCTGCGTATCTGAGACTCACCGCGCAGACCAATTTCAACCTCATCCTGCCTGATTCCTTCTACCTTGACACTCTTGCCCGACAAAACACTCAGCACGATTCGCTGCCTTAGATGCTGGTGTCCACGAAACGTCAGGATTTTCCGGGATCCATTGATGGTCGCACGGGGAGGCGGGGCTTCTCGAGCGGGAGCCTTTGACTTTGTCGAGTTTGAGCGTGCGGGTGCCATGTTGTGGGGTTCTATCCTTCTACGCTGGACACTCTAGAATGAATGAGGCGAGATGGTCGTTTCAACTTTGACATAATAACCTGATCCAACTTTTTGGAAACCCGGTTTGCATCCGCCCTTGCGATCAGCATCATTTCGGCCCCCGGAGCTGGCCTCCTCGCCTAGGGTGTGACGGCAGAATCAGGCTTTGAACAATCTTCATGAATCATCTCGTCTCCAAGCCTGTGTGACTTTCCTCCACAATCCTAGATCATCTCTCAACCCGAATTGATCCTGCCGATATTGCCCCTGGTTTCCGTAACAGCGACTCGATACAGCTATTCAACACCGATTTCCGGCGTGTCGGGTCACTTGCCACCGTCCATAAAGTCCTGCACTTCCCTTTGACGGACCCGTCATCAGTAGTAACAAGGAAACTCGACTGCATCACGTCCAAGACTCTGCAAATTCAAAAGTCAAATACAGAATGGTTAGTACACGATCTTGTTGCTGTTCCGTCCACCGAACGGTCGCCGCGAAGGGCAAATGCGCACCCCGCCAACTCACTGACCATCTTCCTCGTCTCTCTCGCTAGTCCACTATCGCCCGACGTCGTCTTGTTAGGGATCTGAAACGACTGAAGACAGAGGTTCCCGAGGGTATCTCGGCGTTTCCCAAGCCGGAAAACATTATGCTATGGAATGCCGTCATCGTAGGACCAGGTAAGTCATCCGCCTGTATCCATTTCATACGCCTTCGCTTATCAACCACCAATCCGAACTTGTGTTCCTCGTGCGCTTCAGCCGATACCCCATTCGCAGGAGGAACGTTTCGACTCATCATGACATTCGAGGAATCCTATCCAAACCGCCCGCCCCAAGTGAAATTCGTATCGAAAATGTTCCATCCGAACGTATACAACAACGGCGAGCTCTGCCTCGACATCTTGCAGAACCGATGGAGTCCGACCTATGATGTCATGGCGATCCTGACGAGTGTGCAGAGTCTGTTGAATGATCCGAATCCGGGAAGGTAGGTGTTGCATTGATCGTGTAGACAAGGTTCGAGTGCTGACCAACACGACTGTTTCTGCCTGTAGTCCGGCAAATGCCGAGGCTGCACAACTATTCAGAGACAACATGAAAGAGTATATACGTAGAGTACGGGTAAGTCGGCAATCTAGCCTTTTCGCCTTCGCCTCCCTGATTTCACCTTTGCGCTGACATTCCAAACCTACTTTCTCGTGCATTACCCTGTACGTTCCATAACTTGACGACCGGATCAGTTGATCGTTGACGAATCGTGGGTAGACGAAGAAGATCTGGAAGAGATCGCAGAAATGGAGAAACCTGACGATGCTTGATTGATATCTTCGACCGACTTGATTCATACCGACTCGACCATGCCTTCATCGTTTGCGAATCCTCAATCGGCGCATTTTCGTTCGCTTGTGCGGTACTTGCGTTGTCGCTCCTTCGCGTTTCCACCTTGACGATGTATCATCCGCGACCCATTGCAGTAACGCAATGGACGATTCGGATGAAGATGAGGATTCGGACGACGAAGTTGTTGCGCAGTCATGACCGTAACATAGCGTGTGCGCCCGTTCGGTGAAGACACTTCACATCGGCACTTCCGGTCAGGCATAGTTTGGCCGTGCATTCGCGTTGTAACTTTAGGTCTTAGTCTGCTCTGGTCGTCAAACAGATGTGGTTGTATTCGAAAGACACTGACTCGACATAGACTTGACGCCAGGAAGCTTGCATCGCAAGGGAAGGGAACGGACACGATGCGACAGAATTGGTCGCTTGAGCATGGACTTCGATTGAAGGAGTCAAAGGGCAAAGCTGCATATTAAACGGGAATTTACGCTACCATACAAGTGAGAAACACACAAGACGAGACTTCAGGACTCAACAAACACGACGAGACTACAAGACTTTTTTTGTGCTTTTGTATTTTACTAAAGGAAGAAACAGGTCCGTCACTGGCCACTACTCTTATCACTTCCCAGACTTCGCCTTCGCCTTCGCCTTCGCCTTCTGCTTCCTTTGCGCTTTCAGCCGGTCCTCCTTCGTCGAACTTGTAGAGATAGGTCGGGGCTTTGTCTCTACCTCGGCGGCGGGCTCGACTGCCTCGTCCGAGAGAACCTTCGAAGGAGTAGGCGACTTTGGAGCGGAAAGAAGAAACATGCCAAGCCATATAAGTTTCAAGACTCGACGGAATAGACAGGACAACTTACCGGTACTTGCTGCGCCACAGGCTGGTCCTTCTCCTCGCTGTGAAGCTGGGCCTCTGCCCTTTGCTTCTGCCGTCGTGCTCGCTTTGATCGCTGGGGATTACCAAGGCACCCGGTCCCGGAGGTCTCGAAGGGGGTTTGCCATCCGGACCAGGTGTCGGTACATCCACTTGAGCCAGCACTTCAAGTACCTGCTGGTCAGATTCATGCAACCTTTGCGTTTTACTCACATCGACTATACCTCTGCAACGTCGCCATTGGACGATGCACAGGAGGATTGCAAGACACAACGCTACCGCCACTGGTAAGGCGCGATGGCTGATACCAGATTTGATCAACATAGCCGTTGCACCTGCTGCTACTATCACCCCCGGTGGGGGTGCGGGGTAGATGCCAGTATTATTTCTAATAGAGCAGAAGGCCTGCATGAGACCCGCCACCTTTGCCATAGGGTTCGCTCCCGAAGGAACGGCAATGGCTGCGGGCCTCACAGATCTTGCAATCCGAATCGATATGCGTAGCATTTGCAGCTGGGCGCGCAACGAAGAAGAGATCAATAAATTGCACTGGCCTTTGAACATAAACCCGACAAACATACGTGCAGTCTGCCTAGCAGGATTGAGGGGCTGGAGCGCAACGAGAGAGGCAAGAGCGGAAGGCGGAGCCGGAGGCAGAAGGCCTGCTGGGAAAAAAAGAAAGGGGGACATTGGTAAGTTGCACTGGTTATTGTATCCAAACGAGATGGACTTACACGCAGCCTGGTAAGCAGGATCGTGGGATGACAGCGCGACGAATGAAGAAGGAGCGGAAGGTGAACACGGAAGTTAAAGAGCTACGGAGGGACATTGCATTAGCAGACGAGGACGCAAAGAAAACTATATCTGGAGTTGTGAACTTACCGAAAAGCGAGCGGGCAAGATGCGTTCGCGGATATCTAGTTCTAAATGACGGCGAATAAAATCCAATTCTGCCTGGTGCAGCGTGTCTAATCGAGCTTGAAGACGGTCAAAGCTCTTGTCGAATTCGTCACGAGCTGTCTCGAGCCTTTCGGCAGACCGGGTGAGCATGGCGGCAATGCGTCGCGATTTGACAGTGGCGGTAGAAAGGCTTCGAGTGGCGAGAATGTTGTGAGCGGTAGCGATATCGACATCAGAGAGCGACGGTTCGGGTGACAGCGCAACCAGTTCCGTCGACGTGACATTGAACAAGGGTACGGCTGCGGCGGCGAACGACGGCGGGACGACAGGGATATCTGTAGAGAGTAAGAGCGTCAGTGACCAGCACAGCATGCGAGTGAGTGAGCTGGCCAAGCCAGGAAACTCACCGATCCTTTCCAATCCGAAGTCGAAGTCGAAGTCGGCCCAGCCCCGGTATTGACCAAAAGTCAATTCGAAGCTGCGCGTCAAACGAGTGTGGACGACGGAGACAGCGGTGTCGGAGGTTGAGGACACCGTGCTGTCGAGGATGTCCGAATCGCAGGAGGCGACGGTGGCGAACAGGCTGAGCCAGAGGACGAGCAATCCGAGAGGAGAGCAAGTCATGGCAAGCGCCGTAGCCGGTTGGTTGGCAGGTTTTTTGCGGGTGCAGGTATTGGGTTTCGACATGGTGTCGGATAGAAAGAGCGCGGGTGCGTGAGAGAAAAGGCCAAGGGGGTGGGAGAACAGGCGAACGAGGTGGCATGTAATTGGATATCGCATAGCACACAGTCGCGTGGAAGGTAGAAGGGGGATTGCCTCCCGTCTGCTCGTTGCCATTCCTTGGGGATTCGACGGACGTCCTGACGCGTCAGTATTCCTCGGCTTCCTGGACCCGTGACTCGTCCAGCTACATCATTCCCTAATGCCTGGGGACACCCCTGCGACCGAGACGCGTGAGTCTGCGACCATCTAGAGTTGGCATCACTTCGTCACTCACCCTGACTGCTTCCCGGCCAGAGTCCCATGACTCCAAGCTTTTTCTCTATCCATGGTCCCGCAAAGTGGCCGGTCCCCAAACAGTCACGCTCGTGTGAATCGCGATCCGTATCCGTAGCAATGTGCCGTTCCTCCTTGCCGTCTCCTTCGCACATCGAGCAGGGCGATAGGATGAGTGTGTCGTGGTCAGGTGACCAGATCAGGACATCAGAGTGGCCTCGACGAGCTGAAGGTGACGTGTATACTGAAGGCATGAAAGGACGAGCTCGGAGGGCAAACTTGAGGTGTGGCGGATCCGTGACGCAGTACGCATGACGATAGCACATCGAGTTTGATGTCTGATGCTGCCTTACATGGTCTACAAGGTAGTGAAGAGCTTGAAGTAGACGATCCTGGTCGGACTGATCCCATCGCATGATAATTGGCATCTATGTAACAAAGACCGCACGCAGACAGGTCGATGAAACCATCGCAACGACTTGAAAGGTGTTGCAGAAGTGAAACAGCGTTTTGCGAATGTTCTCAATGAACCGAGTCGTGTACGGCATGCCTTGAGAACGGATGGCGTCGAACAGCAGATCGTGCATGTGGCGAGAAGTGCAAGCTGAATGCATGCGAAAACCCGTTGACCCCATTTCAGCCAACCGGGGGAACGGCGTAGACGCCTGAAACGCCAAAGGGAGGGATCGTCCATTCGCGAGCGCGGGGTGCCCTATTGTGCTCGTCCGACGTGACGTTTCAGAAGCGTACTTGATCATCGATATATCGACATATTGCATGCATCTTTTTGTTTGAAGATGGTGCAATTGACACAGCGATGTGTCGTTACGGTGATGGCGAAGCAGCATAACACGACGGCCCCGAATGACCAAGTACCGACGCAGATTGCCAGCGAGACAAATCGCACAACAGGAAGCCGACAACGGAAATGCGAGAATTGACGATTCAACAGGGTTTCGAGGTGTGTGTGGTTGAGCGACCTGGTACGTAATATGCTTTGATGTACGCTGAATCGCAAACGATCGCACAGGTCCTGATAGTTGTCGCAGAAGTACTGCATTCGATGTGACCGACGGCGAAGCGGTGGCTCGCAATTCGACAGAGTGTACATGTTGGTGTGATGCGTAGAGTGATGCGTGGATTCGGTACATCGGGACGACTTCTGCTGAACGGTGACTGGATCCCTATGCGAGGTCTTCAGTTGAATCCAGTTTACGATGTAGCCACAATCGTCATCCATCAATACAAGCGAAGGTACGCCACGGACGACTGGCAACTTGGAGACATGATGGTCATAATGGATAATTCGATTCGACCGCAGGGACTTGCAATCCAGACTGAATGTAGCGGCGGTACATCCACTTTCGAACGGCATGAGGAATCGGTGGTGCTTCGAAACGATTGAATCCGATCTTCTTCAACAGAAGTAATGGAACGGAAGACACCGAATCAGAACAGGTACGTCCAACACTTGACGGTCCCTATTGACTTGCGGATTGGCGAACATCGACAAGAAAAGAAGATCACGTTCGACTTCAGTATCCTATCCGGACTATAGGACGAACCGACGACGTAGCGCTGCCTCACCGAGTCGTCGCATTCGTAAAAGCTGTGAAATTGAAAGGAGATGGCGTTAGAATCGTGAGTGACATGCTGAATCCAGTCAATCCACATGCTCGGATACTTACTTTCAGCAATGTTCCCGGCATGAAGCTCCGAAGAGGGTGAAAGAGACATCCTGAAAACCTGAAGAACGTCATACGACCGCAAATCATAGAGGTGAGAGCAGATTCCAATCTGACTGAAAGTATCCCCGGCTTACGCTGTTTGCGCCAACGCTATCCACCTGCCTCATTGACGAATTTTCATGACGTGCTCCAACGTCCCTTATCCGCTTGTGAAACGATATCCGCGTCTTGATGGACGAAGCCGGCACCTTGGCCCCACTCGGCATTCATCCAACAAAATGCGCAAGTTCATCCGGGACGCAGGAGTCGGGTCCAGGGATGAGACTGTGTAGTCGATGAATCCGAGGTGAGTGTGCGGAATCTTGAACGGACGCTGAAGGGAAAACCAGTTGCTGATCGTGAACGCCATCATTTCAGCCCAAATTTAGAGCGATATCGAAAACGCAGATCCCGGATGCGCGACACACGGGATGGTACGTCTCCTATCATGTGCGTGCACGATTCCCATTTGCCTGCGATCGTTCATGATGAGTCACGACGAGCTCTTCACGTGACGGTCCTTGTGGGCAGTCGAGGGTGCGTCGCGTTGCGTTCCCCTGCTCCTCTCAGCCTCCCCTCTCTCCTCTATCTCTCTCCTCCATGTTATTCAGGCTCCGCGGCGCCCCTTACGTTGCGGCTAGCGCTTGTCAGGAGGCAAGACTTGGGAGGTTGACTTGCGCAGAATCGAGGCGTTGAAGACGTACCCATCCCGGCGCTCAGAGATGAACGCCTCTTGGTGCTATGTACGCAACGCTGGCTGATATTCCCTGATAACGGCACCGGAGCCGTCCTTAGTACCTTAATGGTCAAGGGGAATGCATTCTGTTTCTTGTCATATCTTGCCATGTGCTGTAGCCGTCAATTCTGGTCTAGCTCATATAGTTGCTTGATTGTAAATACAGGAACCAAGTACAATGCGATTGATTTTTGGATGGCCGCCTCGTCTCATGCTACGCGTTCGTCACCCGTTGCCAAGCTCGCTAGATCTTACGCCTCGCATCTATACTTCTCCCACGGGATTGGCAGCCAACCGCGCCTCTACCTGAGCGATGGTACCGTAACTGTCCTGGGCGCCCTCATTCTCGACACATATCGAACAGGCCTGCAAAGCAGGATGCCATGTCAGTCAAGAGGTACCACAGGATCGAACATGGAGTGGGAAGGTGATGGGAAGGGAACCTCACCGTCAAACACTGCTTGATGACTTCATCAAACGCCTGTGCATTGTCCTCCTCCTTGCCCTCCGTTCGCAACCTCATCAACCCGGCCGCCAGGTATCCCATGAAGCAGTCCCCGGCGCCGGTCGTATCTCTGATTGGACGTAGAAGCTTTGCCGAGCGCAACCTCTTGACCGTCGGTTCGCCCTTTCCGCTCGAGGACCGGACGTAGAGCACGCCTTTGGCGCCGAGCGTGCAGATGATATTGATCTTTTGTGTGCTGCCCTTGTCACCGAGTTGAGAGAGCGAGACGTGTAATGCTTTGGCGACCTTGATGGCTGCTTGATCATCGACGTCGTCCTTGGCGGCGGCTGCGGTCAAGCTCTTCACGGCTTGCTTGACGTCCTCCTCGAGGTGAACAGACGACGAACCATCGAAAACGGACCCGGCGATATCTCCCAATTCACCCTCATTGACGATCAACCAATTTACCTGCTGCCACGGGAAAGTCTTGAGCTGCTCGGCGGAAGGCATAGGCGATGGGTTGTAGATTGATGTGATTTTGTGTTCGGTGGACGCAGATGCCGCTGCTTGGAGGTAGTCGAGTGTGCTTGGAAAGGGGATCTCGTTGGCTAGGAGGATATGGGTCGTTGATGGTGGGATAAAGGGAGAGTAGGGCTCGGGAGCTTCGTAAAAGTTTGCTCCTGCTAGGATGACTGTTTAGGATAAACTTGTCAGCGCGCTGATCGATTGAAGCGGAAAAGGAACGAGGAAGGGGTCGAAATCGACGAGATGATATCGGTCGAGTGAGAGTTGTATGGGACGATTGCGTCGCTGATGCATAATCCAGAATCCTGCCGAGGCTACTTCTACAGCGGTGAACCACAACAGAAACGCAACTGGGGACTTACTGATACTATTCTCTCCATCCTGCGCACGCTGAATCATGGCCTTGCCCGTCGGTCCCTCCTCCCAAATCCGTATTCGATCATTCAGAATCCTACCGCTCACACCTCCATCCCTGACCTCAACTCCAGCATCCTTGACACCCTTGACATCCGCACACAACTCCTCGATCACTTCCCGTCCCTCGGTTCCACTTCCTACTGCTCCATCCATGATCACCACCGCTCCGGCACATGCAGCAGCTTTCGCTTGATTGGCGCCCTTTCCGCCGAGTCGTTTGGAGGTTGACAGGGCGGAGATTGTTTGTCCTGGACGGACGATTCGGGGCACGTCGTAGAATTCATCAATGTCTGCGAGGAGGAGCAAGTTAGGGTCTACGTTGGTGGGGTAGGGCGCTTGGATTGACGTACTGATGGATCCTCGGACGAGACAGACGGGACTTTCGGGGGATGAAGAGGGGGGCATTGTGAGGTTACAGGCGAGGTTTACGACTTGACACTGTAGCTGAGGGAAGAGCAAGGGAGCCCTGAACCTGTTGTTCAACCGTCTATGGACTTGTTGGCCGCTTCAAGGTGGAGGCCAGACAGTGACGCTCAACTTTTGGATAGCCGGTAAAGACGGGAACAAGACGAACTGGGCGGTGGATGGCAGGAGTATAATTATAATATACGAGGGTCTCCTCCAACCCCTATGATGCACATCGGACACAAAGGCCCTATGATGTCCATAGATGAAAGGTGTCGCTTCCAAGGAAACTGAGAGACTGATTAGAGTGATTGAGAAAGCAGCAACTGAGAATGACGTGCACTAAACAATCACCAGCGAAAACACAACAGACGCGCTTGCCATCCGCGGCTTTGGCTGTGAGCGGTCAATCCTGTCAATATCCTCTTCTGGCCGCGTAGAATATCATCCAACCTGTGTTGGATGAAGATTAGACGAGCAGCAATCCTCCCCCCCCACGGTTATACTTTCATCCAACAGCAGACAGCAGACGCCTCTCACCGATGCAAGTCGAATCCAACAGAAAGTCCACGTTCCTGGGCATTCCCGCATCGACTTTTCTCGTTTCTTCAGCAACAAAAGCACCTCCGAAACGATCAGTGAAATCCAAAGCAACAGCATCTTCCACGTTTACCGGCCCTCGATGGCCTCATACCGTTTCTACCCATCCAAAGCTGACCCCGGAAGAGCTCTCTAGAGCGGGGTACTACTACGCTCCGGAACCGACCGCGTCTTCCACCACCTCCGCTGCAAAAGGAGCCGGAAAAGCAAAACGAACGGCAAGGACAACCAAACCGACGAGCAAAGCATCCGCTAGTCGTACAGAAGGAAGACGCACCAAGACCTCATCTATCGTCTCTGATACCGATCAGTCCGACGCCCAAGACTCTGATCAAGACGAACTCTCGATCACAGCAGACGATCAATGCTGCTGCTTTACCTGCGGAAAGAAGTTGGGCGGGTGGGACGAGACGGATGATCCGTACGAGGAACATTGGAAGCGGTCCGAGGCGGTAGCTTCAGCTGCTGCGCAAGATACGGATGAAATCGCGTGTGCATGGGCCACGGCGGTTTGTTCCGCTGTGATCCATGTGAGAAAGTGGAAGGAAGGGTCATTGAGAGGTGGTGCGGGCGCAAGAGGGGGAGCGGGGAAACGGACGAAAGTGAAGTAAGTACAGGAACGGAACTTTGTGTGCGGGATGTAGGCTGATCTTGCGTGACTTTCAGACAATCAGCTGTCGACCCGTCGTTACCCTACATCTACCCAAAGTCTCAAGCACATCTTCATCCCCGATCAGACCTCATGACCGTCGCCCGTCGGCAAACGTATTTCTCGAGCGCCCATCTGAGGCAACAAGAATTAGGAGACGAAAAGACAAACGCGGACGGCGGTTGGTGGCCACACAAGGTGAAACGAGCATGGCTATGTACCGTTCCCAACGTGAGTGTTTCTCTGATCTTGGGTGAACGTTGAGGGGCGGGACGCTGACTCTTCTTGCGACTTTATAGCTCGCAAAGGCCGGATTCGTGTACACCCCGACAGCGGAAGAAAAGGACTGCGTAACGTGTTTCTACTGCAACTATAGTGTTTCGGACTGGGAACCGACGGATGATCCTTGGTGGGTTCAGCTTGCGTTTGAACTTGCAAAAATTTGGCTGATGATGAATGTCGCATGGTGTCCTTTGTGTTCCTTGTGGATTCCAGGAAGCAACACCACGACAAGTCTCCGAATTGTCCGTTTTTCACCGAGACGATAGAGGGAGAGTCGGTTGACGGTGGAGTAGTTGAAGATGCAATGGTTGGGTATGGGGGACTAGATGGAACAGATACTGTGAGTTCATTCAGGTGGATCATAATCTTGAACCTCCCATTGACTTGGTATGGTTCAAAGATCGACGAGTTGGCTGATTTACCGACGGTGCGGAGTAAAGCAGCGGTTGGAAGCAAGAGGTATGTGAAGAACCTAGAAGGTGATGGCAATATGCTGATAGACGGAAAACGCGACTAGGCCAACTTCAAGTACTGCAGCGATAGCTACAAAGGGTAGACGTACGACGACTGCTACCAGTGCGTCTGCAACGACAGCCCTGGATCGTTCGACGACCCGCAGCCGGATTCCGAAAACAGCTGCATCTGCCATAGCTACGCCATCTGCGGCAACTGTCCTTCCAGATTATCGGTCAACGTCCGAGGTCGAAGTTGCTGACGATGAGCCCATTGGATTTGTCAACTCGACAGCTTCCGCGACGAAAGGGCGACCAAGACGAGGCACCACTATTTCTAAATCTGCGACATCGACAACCGCGGCAAGGAAAGGCACACGCACAACTAAGTCGAAAGCGGAATCGACGAGGGTGCTTGGCTCGGAGGAAACTGTTGATGGAGGCGACGCTGGTTCTGATGATTTGGATGCATTGCCTCAGCCTGAGAAGAGCAAGAGTACAAATCGGAGCAAATCTTCCAACACCGCCTTGATGCTTTCGGCAAGTGAAAGTTCGATTCAGAGCGGTAGTACTTCAGCCGTGAAGAAAGCACCTGCGACCAGAAAAGGAGTCAAACGGACGGCCACCAAGGCAAAGCCTACGCCTTCGCGTATGGAAGCCGACGACAGCGCATCGATAGCGGCGACAAGTGCAGCCGAGACTCACATTCCGTCCGCTCACTCGTCTGCGGCAGACACGCCGCCGTCTCCACCGCCAACGGCGTCGGAAATGGAATCCGACACCGAAAGAGAAGAGTTTGATCCGGAAGAACGAGCCGAATACCTCAAAGACGAAGAAACAGTCAAATCGCAACGTTTGCAGATGGTGGAAGTGGGTGCCAAAGAGGCAATGGCCGTCTTGCAAAATCTGGGAAGCAGGAGAGTGAACGCGGTTCGAGCCCTGGAAGAAGACTCCGCTACCCCGCGTGTTGTGCAAACCTCGAAAGGCGCGCTCGACATCGATATCGTTGCATCCACCAACGACAGGCAAATCGATGAGCCGCTATCCTTGACGCCGGAGGAGCAAGAAATGACGGTAGTAGAATACGTTCGGAGGATGTATGCGATCAGACGCGCAGCTCTGCGTAGTGCTGGGGAAGCCAAAATTGGGGACTGGCAAGACAAGGCCAAGCAGGCAAGGGACTTTTTAGAGAGCATCCCTGGCAGAGATAATTAGTTTAGGGATTATTTTCAACATGTTACGCTGTACATTCGAAGGTATTCACTGTCAAGAGCTCCAGCATGAACTTTGCGATTGATCAGGAAAGATTTTCAACTGTTTCGCGAATAAATAGAGGGACTAATGCTTTTCTGCTTCGGGAGACCTCAGCCGATCCGATGTAATGATCTGTCTATCGCTTCATACTTGACATGCCCAAGAAAATATGAGTGGTGACGAACCGAAACCATGCTTCGTTCCAAGTTATCTGACTGGATGGCGGGCGAGAGGGGAAATAATATTGATGCAGATACATGTAAATCATATCATCGCGCTGCACGTCAATCCAAGTTAATGAGGTGGATGACTGTGGCGTCAGCGTAGTGGCGAAGATGCTGAGACTGGGGCATTGCATTCCGGGCAAGTTCCGCCCGGTGTCCCCCATATATATACTACATGTGAATGGGTCGTCTACTGACCTGGTGCGAGGGAGTGACATGAGATGTTGAGAAAGGACACAGCTCTATTTGATCGTCATAGACAGTCTCTCGAAACGGCAGACGGTGGACCGAAAGCGGCTCGAGATGCGATAACAACAGGGACGACCGCAACTGCATTTCTTCGCGCCACGTCCTCCCTCGGTTCTAATCCTGAGATCTCTGCCCTGGCAGCTGCCACAGCTTCCCTGACCCTTCGTCGACATATTTTCCCATGGCTTATGTTGTGCCTGTTCCTCTCGAGCACAATCTCCCATACCACGATACCTTCCACCAGCCACCAGTCCTAGCGGGCCTAGCGTTAACGATAGTGAAGCTCGAGCGGCGCCTCTTCGGCCTCTTCGTAATCCAGTCGCACGGCCTTTCCACGACCTCCGTCGCACAAGGATTGCAGCTGGAGTTGCGACACAACGACGACACCCGAGGAGCTATCCGAGAACAGGGATAAAGACTACCGCGCTTACGCTTTCCTTAATCTTCGTACAAAATCGTTATCTTCCTGCGCCAATGTGCGAATTGCGGTTCGTCGCACTAGCATCGGGCTTTATGATGTGAAACATGCAATGCGTCATCCTCCTGGTGTTGAATCAACAATGACGTCTCCTTGGGTCGCCTGTCGACGAGACGGCGCTCGACCTGACGTTCCCTGCCCTTTCCATTCGCGACCTTGGATCGATATGTCGAGGAGGCCAAGATTTACCCCACCTTCTTGCCCATACCTGGTCCTCCGCCCAGCAGATAGTCGTCACAAATGCTCGCCATTCTCCTTGAAGTCTTTCAGCTAGTCTTTCTAGTCTTTCTTCTTGCTTGGGAGTCTGTCTAATCTTTCATCTTGGTCATCAACATCCCCTCGCTATCTCCTCCAGGCCTCCGACAAGCGTCACCGACCTTCCTGGTCTTCAAGCTGTTTCTATTCTTTGTGAACATCGGATAAGAACCTGGTCCCTCTTACAAATCGGTTCCGGTCCTCTTCCGCCAGTCTCCGCCATCCGGACTCTCACCGTGAAAGCTGCGTCGGCTTCCATGTTGTTTTGACGCCTTCTATCGTGGGCTCGGTTAATTTCCTGCAATGCAGATCACCCTGTGAGCTCCCTTCATCACCCTCGCGGATCGGAAACCCACGGTATGCCGATTTCTCGATGGGTCATGCGCGCATGCCGTTGTCGCCAGATTTTGCCTCGCTGCGTGTCGTGTGACGCTGTATGTAAAACTTCGGACGTCTTCTCTTTGTCTCTCTGGTGCGCTGGTGCACCGGCTGGCGGCTGCTATTGCTCATTCCGAGCAGCTTCCGAGCGGTGTCAACTCTTGAGTGTTCTTGATATTCCGTGGTGATCCTCTACGTTCGGGGCTTGTCACCACTACAAACGCCAATCACCCGGTTTGGCTTATCGGCTGATCGGCCCCCCCGCTTCGGCCCCCGGGTCTGGAGCGTGGCATGCCGCCGATCTCGCGTGTCTTCCATTGTCTTCCATTCTTCTGTTTCCGGACAGCTTCCGCATATGCGTTGCTGGCAAAGCCTAAATAGCTGCCTTAGTCGACCATGGAACGATTTTGGCAGCAACCTTCAACTGTAAAGCATGGAAATCCTGTTGTTCCCTGTTGTTCCCTGTTATTCCGCCAGCAATCGGCAGCTCTTAGAGTCCGCATAGAAAACTGCAGAACCTTCTTGCCAAAAAGCCAGATCACATTCGTAGACTTTGCTTGGACAAGTCTTGGTTAAACAGCGAGCGAACAACGTATTGCAACGGGAGTGTTGTAAAGTTTCTTCCTTCCTCCAGCGTCCTGGCTCGGGGCCTCGGTTCCTTTAGACGTTGGTGCGTTTTTTGCTCACGCGAATTTCTTGTTCGTCGGCGTTCCGGGTGATGGGGAGGAACAAAACTGGAACAAAGATGTGACGACTCAGGTAGAATTGGGCGATGTCGAGAGGCAATCATCGGCAGACCTTAACCACGCAGAGATAGACTCTAGCTGCTAGCTGATAGACTACATATGCAAAGTGGTTAGTAGCTCGGATCTGCGAGTGACACGGAGTGATCTGCCCTGGTCCACGTTGCTAGCGGTCCGCATTCGGTGGATATCGATAAGCAAGCTCGGACAAACAGAGTGATAGTCTCATCAAGGGCGTCGATACCTTATACCTTAAAACCATCAACCATCACTTCAATCAAACAATCAATTCAATCAATCAATCAGTTGATGTAGTTGATGTCCGACGTTGCTCTGAAACGAAAAAAGTAGGGGATTGCTCAACCGAAAGGAGCGAGAAGAACGCGGACGGAAGACTGCTCGGAAACGCAAGCTGGTTCCATCAAGCCAATTGTTATAATACCCACCAAATTATATCTAGTTCAACACGACACCTTTCTCCTCATTCTCTCGATTCCATTCTCTCTCTACACCGGTCACCTTTACCTCTATCTGCTGAATATATACTCTCATCATCGCTCCAACAATCGTCTCGACATCACCATCAACCTCATTCCGTCTCAATCGTCGTACTTCTCATCATGTTGCTGCGATTGGTACCGACTCCTTCCGAGGCAAACCCTCAACCTCCTACAATTCTCTTCACCTTGCCAATGCCCAGTCAGCCTTACACGTACGTCCTTGGAATACTCTCCTCTGCATTCTTGTTACTAACTCATCTCGCCTCCTAGTGCGAAAGGTCTGCCGCTTCCTTCTGCGTTGCTCTCTCACCGCTCGTTCTGCATGCAACAAGGCATCGGCTGTGACAACCCGTTGCTCGGCGACAAGGCTTCGTGGCTGTTTGGAGCCATCTCCGAAGTCACCTTTGTGACGTACGCACAGCAGATCAACATCCAGATGTACGACTCGACCGAACACTGGATGGTATTGCCTCCCGAGTGTATGGATCTGTGCGACAAGGTCATCGAACAAGTCAGCCTCTCGTTTGCTCCTCAAACGAGATCGGGAACCGTGGCCCCTATGTCACCACCGATGACACCTAGTTCGCCTCGTTTCAAGACTTCTGCCAGTTCATTCGTGGAAAGTCGGCGATCGAGCCCTTCATCACTGTTGATGAGCTTGTTGTCACCGTTGATCTCGTCAGCGTCATCATCAAGTTCGTCGGTCTCTACGGGGATCTTTGGCGAGCAGCAAGGTCAAGCATTCCACCAAGGTCGACCGACAGCAACCTCGGCGGTCCAATGTGCTACCAGCCCTTCCAAGTTTCACCGACGTCAAGCTCGATCCATGCTCGTCGATGCGTTTCGTCGCTTTGTCTTGCCGTTCTTGAAGGAAACCTTGCCGTCCTCCTACCTTTTCCTCACGATCAAGGCCGACCAGTCCAAGAAACAGGAAGAATGGACCAGGCTGCAAGACGAAATCGAGGCATTGTTGGCACGAGCACAGTACATCCGGGCAGACAACGTTCCACCTGTTCTTCGACGACCGTCATTGGGCAAACGTACAAACGCTCTGATCAACGTTCACCGAGCGCGCTCAACCTCTAGCGACATTGTTCGATCTAGCTCGACTCTCATCCACAGCACGTCATCAACCTCGACCATCAAGCCAGATAACATCACCTCGCTCTCTCCGGCCATGTATATTGCCACGTTACCCGCGTACACCGAACTTCCGTCACACTTCCGTATCACGTACGCCACCTTGCACAGACGCATCAACGATCTGAGCTCCCGCTTGGCGTCGCTCGACCGGTTGAAGACCGACTTGGAGTTTGACGAAAGCCGACGTGCGGAAGCGGAAGCTTGTGAACTAGGAAAAAGCGAGGAAAGGGGCATCCGACGAGCTTGCAGTAATGCGACGATCTCGCCGAACCATCGATACTTGCGACCGGCAACGCTTTCATCACTCAGGAACTGCATGTTTCCCGAGGTCGAGGATGATGTCACGTCAGACGAGCCTTCTGTCGCTACATTGGCAGTCGAGGAGGACGTTGATGAATTCGCTCAGGGCATCCACGTTCGACCCGTTTCGCCAACGCTCGGACTGTCCGCATCTTTCCACCCTTGCGAAGACTCTTCCGACTCGGAAGACGACGAGGACGTACTCATTCGACGAGAGATCGCTTCCGCCTTTGGAGACTTTTGCATCTCGTCTCCGCCTCCGCTTGTTTACAATCGTTCTACCGAATCTTTAGGGTCAGATGATGAATCACCAACATCGCCACGAACTTGCCACAACGACGAAAACGAAGACGACGAGGAATCAATGTTCATGGCTCCCAAGACGCCTCGACTTGCAAGTGTCAGTCAACTCTCATCGGGCTTCCACTTTGACGATGCACCTCGACCCTCCTCCTCAATCTCTCGTCGTCTTTCGTTCGATGACGTCGACCCTTTAGCGGCGATGCCAATGGCAGGGGGTGAATACATCAACGCAACACGACACGACGAACTCCGAGTTGACATGCTCTGTGGGAGGCGAAAGTCGGAAGGCTTGCCTTTCTCCTGGGTTCAGCAGCACCAATCCCAAAATGCCACCTGCTGAGGTGCACCGATTACGCATCGCTCGAGAGCGCCCGCTTCTGGACAATGACAATGGACAATCCCCTGTTCGCCACGATCCGACATGACAACACGAACTGCTACTGTATTCGCCTCCTCATGTCCTCTTTTGTATTCTCTGCCGTGTTCGAGGTTGCCGTTGTAACATGGACACTGTTTTATGCGTACTCACATTGTTGTTCTTCGGTCAGTTGTTTTGGAATTGTTGTCGTGCGGATACGATTGGGCAGTGCGCCAGAGTGTAACTAGCTGGTTACTCTTTCAGCGCCACCTGATGAGACATACGTATATGAACAATACACTTCTACTTGCTTCGACATCATGTGATATGCAAACAGTGCATGCCGCCGTCGCGCGTGATATACTCTGACAACTTGTTGTCATACTCATCTATGGTTTGTCCGAATCGCTCAAGTGCTAGGCACTTGCGCGGGTCTACGTCACAATGGTAACGACTCCCAGAATCACGAGAACCAACCCGACATACGTGCCATCCACCGATGTCAAACGGGCTGGAGATAGGTGAAATGGATCAGCCTGAATCTCTGGAACAGCTATCCAGTAACTTCAACTCACGAGACCCAGATCGGACGCCGCCGCTCCCTTGTGCGGCATAGTTTGTGAGATTGAATAAGGATACCGCGACGTTGCTGCCGCACACCTCTTTTGAAAGACCTGGACACGCAGTGCTGCAATACGAGTCGGGAAGGAAAGTGTTGTTGCCAAGCGTGAAATCGTTGCCGCAATAACATCTACAATCGACGTCATATCAGCGACATCGAACGATAGCGAATGAACACGATGTGCGTGCTGTAATCGTTACTTACTGCTTGCCTTGCACTGCAGCCCAACCAGTCTTTCCTTTATCTTTACACGAGTCTAGACAAACCTCCCTCGTCATGTCCGACCGCGAGACATTTAAAGTGGATTTGCCGATCAACGTCGGTAGGATGGCGACCGAGCTATGACTCAGACAGCCGAGGTAGATCGCAGATGGGTCGAGGCCGATATATTGTGGGTTCTGATAGAATGCCTGGATTCTTGAGAGGCCACCGCATGTTTGGCCAGAATCGCCTGTAATGTCATCCAATGGTCAGCGGACTTGTAGCGCACACCCCCGTGACCTTTCGCACCTGGACACGACCTGTTACACTGTGAGTAAACGTTATACGCCACAGGCCATAACTCTTCGCCGCAGAGGCAGATCTGGAAGGCAATGAATGGCAAAGAACGGTAAGAAGCGGCAAGATGGAAGAAGGTCAAGAATTGACGAACCCAGTCAGTGCCGACGATCTGCAGTCCTGCAAACGGCATATTGTTCTTGCTGCAGCTTTGTTGACATCTGAGACGAGTGAGGTAGTGTGAGTACGACGCCACCCAAGAAGGTTCAAGAAGAGGAAAGGGACCTCACCGACCAGGGTGCAGACCGGTGTCGACGTAGGAAATGTTCCCGTTGAATACCCCAACCTTGTCCGTGGTGCCGTAGCAACCAATGTCGTGCCACCCGGACGAATTGTCGAGCTTGAAAGGAGCTTGCTCGCTCTCCGGAAGCATGTAGTCTCCATCGTCGACGAGGAATGAAGACACATCGAGCGCGGGGACTGCAGGACTGCATGTCGGCTTGTCTCCTGTGGCTCCCCCTACGAAAGTGTCGCGAAGCAGAACAGTAAGCGGAGTTGCGCTTGGCAAGGATAGATTCGGCTCACAGAGTTTGTTGCAACCTGTACATCCACATCATACACCTTGAGCTTATAGTCCTCGACGCTAGAGCATAGGCGACTTACCAGGAAGAGCTGGGACAGCGACCGAATCCATGTTGCCGTACGGTTCAGCCAATACACCTCGTTGCGGTGTGCAGTTCTGTGCGTTCGCCAAGTCCGTGGCCGTCATGTATTTGGCCAGCACGGTACACTGGGTAGCAGCACTGAAACGAGGGAAATGGCATGAGTGCACACTCACACACATTATTACCAAGAGGATCGATGCTTACATGGACTTGCTCAAATCGACGCAATCCCCGGAAGCCGTGAGCACCTGGGTGAGTACGTCGACATCCCACCTGGACAAGCGTACGGATCAGCTTTATATAGCAGAGGATAACTGCAACCAGGAGACGCGACATACCCATTCGTAAAGTCGGCGTGATATCCGTATCCCGTCGTATCACCATTCGCCCATGCTATTCTACCCTTCAACGCCTTGCCCGTTGCTGATGCGATCCTAGATATATGCCATGTTGACTCGAAGAAAATGGTCGGAAGCTTGTGTGGATGCGTGTATGGACAGCCTGTTTGCGAAGCAGCATCAGATGTCGTGGTTAAGGCGGCTCAGGCTTCGGCAACCCACCTCCGTCTCGAGGAGGATTAACGACAGGATACTGTTGAAAGGCAGAAACGTGAGCTATGTGCAGACTATCGATGTCATTTAGGACGTTACTTACAGCCATGTGTGTACTGTCCGACTTGTATAAATGGACTCCATCCCAGCTATCGATCGTCACGGGATAGATTAAAAGCGTCAGCCTGAAGCCAATACGTTGAATGCGATATCAGAGCTTACCACGAGGGAAAGTGGAACGCCGTCTTCAATCCGTACGGGCAATCTCGAGGAAAGTTGAAACTGTCGGTTTGCTATCGACAAAGCGGATCGTTTAGTTGCGATTCATGCGAGGAAATCTGGGAAACCTCTTACCAAGCTGTTTTTGAAATTCGAGTTGACCTGGCAGATAAACTCCGCGGCATTCGCGGCGATGGGTGCTTTGTTGTAAGGATCGCCAGCGATGATTCGCAGTCCTTTCGGGAACGCTTTGACGTGAATTGATGGATCCTAAACGCGCGATGCTTGTCAGAGGCCTTTGTGATAGAAACGGAACAATAGATGGACTCACCACTTTGGATAAGAAGTAGTAGAATCGATCAACCGAAGGAACCGCGGTAAAGCTCCCGTTTGTTTCGATCCAATACAGCTGTGGTTCCCAGTAGTTCGACTTGTCCACGCTGATTCCGGCAGACGTGCAATTCGAAGCAAACAGCTCGTCGTGATTATAAGCTGCGCCGAAGTTGGAACCTCCCTGAGCGAGGAGAGCGAAGTCAGAACCCTCTCCGTGGTTTTTATTAGCGACTTACAAAGACCCTGTGCATATGTGAGGACTGCTTGTTCGGCGAAATGATCGGATCCAGTTGTTCCCGCACCAGGGGGTATAGGTAGTCTGTTCAACAGGGATCCATCATATCTGTCAGTGATCCACAGTCGTCCCGTGTCTGACGAACTCACCTAGATGGAATCCATCCAAACCGAAATCCTTGTCCCCCGGTTCAGCAGCAGCAAAAATTACTCCTGGCGCGAAATCTCGGTACGCCTGGACGCATGGTGGTAACAAGGTGAGGGAGAGGGCGAGCCCCGTGGATGCGAGGCTGTAGAGGGACGTCCTCATAGTCGGCCCTGTGCTGAATTACTGACGCGAAGCTGCGAACTGCTTCGTTTCAAGGTGCGCTATGTGGTCCTGACGATCGGACGAAGTCGAGGTCAAACGGGATATGGTGTCGATGGGTATGGTGACCGTTGATGGATGAGATGTATCGCTATCCGTAAGCGACAATGCATTTGAGCTGTCAAGAAAACGAGACTGCATGCATTGCCCCTGAATTCTCTACTAACTGGCTTGCTGGCTTGGCCTGTTCGATCACAGGCTTGGTGTTTCAGGTCCGATCAAGGAGCGCCTTGTCCCTCGAGCTGTTCCGTATTTCTATTGTCCCTTTTCGTTGTACGAGAAGCGTGCAAGACGGTCTCGGATATGGCAAGCTTCGTCCCATAGTGGAAGGTGTCGATGGGAGTGGTGAGCGCATCTCTCGCTCTCCTCTTGCTGTGCGCCGAAACGTTTGATCAAACAAGGCTTTGTCAAAAGCTTGTGCTGGAAAGTTTCAAGTGACAAGATTAGATTGTCTAGAGATCCGATAGGATAGAAACAAGCCCCGAAGTTTATACAAGATATCACGCTGCCACGCGTAGCGCGAGGCCGGATTCGTGGGAGCTTTCGTGGGCGAATACCGAGCGGACGAGTCACCTTATCGCGTTGAGGAATGAGTATCACGACGTTGTTGCAGCTTCCTCAACGCAGAATATGACTCGAGTCCCATCTATAATGTGATCATGTTGACCTGTATCGTGTATATTGACCAGTTCACTGTCTTCGTACCCCAACGACTCCCTTGTCCGCCTCACTGCAGCCTCCGCTCAACATTCCGCCTTCCGTTCACCCAGTCCGGCTCGTTCAACGTCATCTCGGGACTTCCGTAGAGCGCCGAGTCAACAGCTTCGACACCCAACATGAACGAATGGTCCTGGTTTCCAACCTCGTACTTCCACGATCCGAACCGTCCTCGTGACCAGATGTGAAACTCGTCTTTCAGTCGGGGCAGGATCTGGGCGAGAGCGGCATCACGGCCCAAGCTGGGCGTCGGGTAACCGTATTCGAATCGTCGGAGATAGGTGGAAACGATTTCATCCTCCGGTTTGATCAATTCGGTCGCGAGGGCGCCCTGGATCGTTTCTGCCAAGATGGTGTCCATGTTGACGGGCTTTTGTTCGGATTGACAGACCTCCAACATCAAACTCCAGTAGGGCCCTTCCTTTGGTTCGCTAGCGTTTCCGACGGGAATGCTTGGATCGGCGTGTTGAATAGTTTTCAGACGAACAGACGTGCCAGGGCAGTTTTCGGGAGCGTAGTTTGAAAAGATGGTCGCTCGATAGAACGGAGTATCGTCTTCCGGGAAGTAGAGCCAGCCTGTTGATGCACTGGTGAGACAGGAACATGCAATGCGTGTTGGAGAATTCACTTACACTTGTCCCCTATACGGGGAGGTAGACTGCCTCGAATTCCCAAGCCGAGAACGATGGTGTTGCTGAACACGAGCCCCTTTTCAGCTGCGCCCTGCATCTCCTCCACAGTCATGACCCGCTTGGCGGTATCCGCACCATTCTCGACCTCCAATCCGTGCTTCATGAGCCGCAAGAGTTGATCCACGTTTAGGGTGCTAACCAGCTTGTTATACTTGATCTGTCTGCCGTCCGCCATGACTACCGTCTTCCGCGTGGGATGAATCTCCTCGATCTTTCCCTGTCGCGAACCGTATCTCTGCTTTTCTGCCGGAAGCTGTTCGGCGCAACGCTTCCAGATAGCTCCGGTACCTCCCCTCGCTGGGAATCGGAACGTGGCATTGGCTGAAGAGAGGCAAGTCAATATCCTGGCTATATCGCATTGCCAGCCTAGCTACTCACGTCCCCAGTTCGTATCGGCGGAATTTTTGACTAGTGCATTCTTGATGACGAGCTTCAGCGATGGCGCTGCGACTCGCTCGCCCAACCACTTGCATTGCATCTTAAAAAAGAACGACGTGATCAGATACCTCGTCCCTATTCGATCTCAATATCCAGCTCACCTCTCGAGGGGGAACGCCCCAGACTTTAAAGTTGTAGTTCATCATGAACTGCTCCGCAATCCCCTTGCCTAGATTCCTGAGGATCCACTCTTCAAAGTTTTGGGGCTTGGCGGTTGGGGTAGCTGCTCGGTGGTCGGAGGCGTCGATGAGACCTTCGATGGCCTGTACTTGGAGTTCTACGGGGAGAGCGGAGACGTTGTTTTGGTACGGGTCTGAGTTGCAAGTTCAGCTTCAATTCCCTTTTACAGATCGAGCTTCCACTCACATGGCACCCAAGTGCCTACTTTCCGAACGTAGGACACTCGTCGATGTGTGTACCAGTCGTCTTCCTTTGGCAAAGCCCGGTTAATGGCATCGTCGAAATATGCGTAATGACTGCCAGAAATATCAGCCCTGCGTTACACGCAAACACAGGCAGACGAATGATATTCACCTGAAGATGACGTGACCTCCGTAGTCAAAGTAAAATCCTTCTTCTGTAACGTCCGTTCCTGCCAGACCTCCAGCAACGTCGAACGTGTCCACCAAAAGGTATGGTGTCTTGAGTTGCTCCAGACGGGTGGCAGCACCTAGACCAGTCTTGTCATGGTGTCATGTCAGCGGTGAAGGCCAGGCATGGGGACGAGCCGACTTACAGGTCCTGCACCAATGACCAGTACATCGACCTCTTCAGAAGCAGCGGACATGGCGAGTTGTTGACGGTCGAGTAATAAACGCTTGAACAGGCGAAACGAGAGTGGGAATCGACGGGATGCGATTCGATTTCGATCAAGAGGAATCAACTATTGGATCTTGCGCTTTGGTTATTGGGCGCTGCACGACCTCTGTGAGTTCATAGAGATGGAACGACATCGCAAGGATATTAAACAAAGATTGAAAACAAAGTGGCCGCTAGGATTGGCTGCAGGCCGCAGCAGAGCAAATAAAATTTGGATGTATAGTGTAGTGTACATGGAGTTGTATATCCAGAGGCTGCGTCTCGATCCTCGCTTATTGCGGTATGACGCGTTGACGGGAAGTCGCGTCCTTTAGTCGGTGACTTCCTGCCGGTCACTCGATTGCTATCAAAGTGACCAGTTTTACCAGTGTGACCAGTGTTTCAATGTTGAATGATCCATGAATGATACCTGAAAACTACGTTGCCTACCTGATATGATTTTATAGGCATTCCTACAGGCCATAGGGCAACAGGAACCCACCAGGAAGCTCATCTGGTCCTATCGAACCAGTGCTTAATGCAATGGTAGCAAGCCACGTCCCGCGGATATTTCCCGCAGACCGCAAGTCGATAATGCCCTTCGTCCCTGCGGTTTAGCTCAGGTGACGCTTGAAGCATGACGACCTTAGGCCTCCAAGGAGTATGTGTAAGCATGTTGGAAGAGAAGAGGATGCCTACAGCAGGATCTGGTCAGAACGAGTCAGAATAGCCATTGTCCGTTGAACTGCATCCCGCCGCTTCGCATTCATGAAATGAGACCGGAGATCGCCGTTCCCGCCCAAATTCCCCCCTCGTGCCTCGTTCCCCTCGTGCCCCGCACTTGCACGCTCATCAATCATCAAGCACAATGCAAGCCAGCTTGCAAGTCTCAAGGGTCATCGATTCCTCGTTCATACTATCCACATCGCCCTTCCCAGCGATCTATCACGGCCACATCAAGCAAATCCCTGAGAGTTTTCTCTATCGACAGGTACGCTGTCTTTCTATCGATTGATCCACCGCGGCATTGATTTAGGTCTTCGCTGGACTGCTTCAGCTTCTTGTCAGCCCAAGATGCCGCCTCCCGGCCAAGCACAAACCACGAAGGGACGATATCCCACCACAAACTTTGATGCCAGTACGTTCCTCCTGTTCCACAGTAACTTCACCTCTGGCTGACCTGATATATCCAAGAACCGAAGCATGTTCGAGAATTAACCAGGGTAAGCGTCGACGTCAAGCGTTCTTTCTCGTTAGTTTCTCGCTCATACCTCTTGTGTAGGATCGTCTCAATCAATTCTTGGGAGGTCACTTCTCCTCACAGAACCTTTCTTCATTACTATTCGCCCATCGTATCGACGCTCAGTCCCATCCGGCCAATATCAAGTTGACCTACTGGAGCGCACCTGGTCGCACTAAGCCTGGTTTTGATGAAGCCGTACGAAATCTCAATGGAAAAGGCAAAGAAGCGAAAAAGGGCATGGAATTCGGTCCAAGCTGGACAAACCACTGGCTCAAGGTCGTCGTCAAGATCCCGAGCTCGTGGCAAGACTATGAACGCGTCCAGTTCGAGTTTGATGGCTCCGGAGAAGCCATGATATTCACTACGGATGGACTGCCGTTGCAAGGTCTTACCGGGGGGCTCGCACCAGACCGAAGAGTCGAATTCATCATCCCGGATGCGATGCGAAACGCCTCGTCCTATACATTCTACATCGAAAGCAGCTGCAACGGAATGTTTGGAATCAACAATACCGATCCGCCCGATCCCGATCGATACTTCCGACTCGAGAGCGCTGATCTCGTGGTTCCAAACATGGAAGCCTGGCGGCTGATGTGGGATTTTAACGTTCTCAAGCAAATCGCGGAGACTCTTCCCTGGGAGACACCCCTTACCAACAAAGCGCTCTATGTGGCCAACGAAATCATGAACACATTCGAGACGGGAAGCCTGGAAAGTGTCGCAGACTGCCGCAAAGTGGCTGAGAAGATTCTCGGAAAAAACTGGGAAAAACAAGTGCTCAACAGCCGCAAACATGAAGGAGGAAAGGATGTGGATGGCACGCTTTGGGGTGTTGGACATTGCCATATCGATACCGCGTGGTTGTGGCCTATCGAAGTCACCCAGCAGAAAAGCGCTCGCTCTTGGTCGACTCAAATCGACCTTATGGAAAGGTACCCCGAGCACACTTTTTCATGCACTCAAGCTCAACAGTACAAATGGGTGGAAGAACTCTACCCGTTGCTGTTCGAACGAATCAAGGCCAAAGTCTCCGAAGGCCAATTCCAGCCTGTGGGAGCGACCTGGGTGGAGATGGATACCAATATGCCCAGCGGAGAAGCGCTCGCTCGGCAGTTCTTGTACGGCCAACGTTATTTCAACAGTCGATTTGGAATCGTCAGTCCGACGTTTGTGCTGCCGGACACCTTTGGATACGCCGCACAGCTTCCTCAGATCGGACGACTTTCGGGTTGCAAGTACTTTATGACTCAAAAACTGTCTTGGTCCGAGATCAACAAGTTTCCACACACCACCTTTAACTGGGTCGGCTTAGATGGAAGTCAACTCCTTACGCACATGACTCCAGTCGATGCGTACAATGCCCAATGCGACATCGACGAGATCCGACGAGGAATGACGGGACACAAGAATCTGGAAGTTACCAGTCAATCGTTGTTGCTGTTTGGAAACGGCGACGGTGGAGGTGGACCTACGCCACCGATGCTGGAAAAGCTTCGAAGAGCAAGAGCTGTCGCGAAAAGCCAAGTATGTGGAGGAGGCGACTTGCCCGTAGTCAGGATGGGGGAATCGATCGACACCTTCTTCGAGTCTGTTGACGAGGAGACGGAACATGGCGCAAAACTGCCTAATTGGTAAGTCTCGACGCATGGGCGGGCGCACAAACAGCATCTGATAGTCTGGTCACGCAGGCGAGGCGAATTATACCTTGAGCTTCATCGGGGAGTGAGTAGACGTTGTTCTAGAGGCTTTGAGCGCTTGCGCTGATTTCCGTCCCTATAGACCTATACTACTCAAGGTACGCTGTACGCAATGTTATCATGGTTTACGGCCTGACGGAAATCGGCGTATTTCAGCGATTACGAAGGCGGGAAACAGAAAGTGTGAATTCCTTCTGCTTGAACTCGAGCGCACCGCGACTCTGGCCGGACTTTACAATCGCCAATACAAATTCCCAAAGGCTGTAAGTTGTGATTTTGCTTGCGTTGCACAGTGAGCTTATCAACGGACATCAGGAATTGCACGCCATGTGGGAGGACCTCTTGCTTTGCCAATTCCACGATACCATGAGTGGCAGTGGCATCGCCATGATTCACGAGGATCAACGACAAAAGTATCGAGCTATACTCGTCAAGGGCAAACATCTGCTGGAAGAGGCGTACCGGACCTTGTACGAAGGATCGACTGATGTGACAGGCACGACCAAGGTTTCTTCTACCGAAAACTTGGTTGCTATCAACCCAACACTCGGAATTCCCCGTCGAGAAGTTATCCCGGTTTGTCTCAAGACCGTACCAGGACTGCGAAGTGCTTGCGCTCAAGTCGATGTGAAGAAGACTCGTGGATACATTATCGCCGAGACAACTCGCTCACATATTCCTGCTGCGATCATCACTGGTCTATTCGGCGATAGCCCTCCAGTTAGTGCTCGGGAGACCGAAGCGGGTGTCTTCAACCTGCAAAACAGTTCCCTCAGCATGACCATCAAGGGCGGCCGTATCACCAGTATTTATGATCGACTCGCTGAGCGAGAGCTTGTCGCAGAAGGTCTTTCTGCTGGTTTTGTCATATACCGCGATCATCCCAGATCATGGGATGCGTGGGAAGTTGATATCTCGCACCTCGAAACTCGAAGAGCGCTCAAGTTTTCTGAAGTCGCGGTCGTGGAAAGCGGCCCGGTGCGGGCCTCTATTGCTTGCTCTATAGACGACGGATCAAGCAAGATCGCGGTGCAGGTGGGTTACCATAAGATATCATCTTGTCAGCCTTAACTGAAGATCCTCGTCGTGTTTAGATCTCCCTTGATGCTATTGCTGGTCAGTTCCAGATTCAAGGAATTGTGCCCAACGTCTAATCTGTTACCTGTTCTGGAATAGCCTCCGTCAAGCCGGGAGCTCGTAGCACACTTCGCTTCGACTGCACTGTGTGAGTTGACATCTCATAGTCACCCTCTGAGGCTAATACATGATTTTCAGCGACTGGCGAGAAAAACATAAATTCCTGAAGTGTGAGCATATGGATAAACATCTGTAAACGGTCAAAGAAGCTTCTGACACACGCTTTTCCGCCGTTAGTCGAACTTCCTGTGGATATTCACAGTGACATGGCTACGTATGATGTCGCATTCGGAACTTTGCAGCGAGCAACTCACCGAAATACGTCATGGGAAGCGGCAAAGTTCGAAGTCTGCGCTCACAAGTTCGTTGACTGTGAGTCGGGTCTTGGCCGGGATTAGTTTTGAGCGGCACTGACAGCTTTGGCCTTTCACGATCTCAGTGTCCGACAACTTTGGCTATGGATGTGCTCTGTTGAGCGAAAGCAAGTACGGTTATGCCGTTGAAGGTCAGACTATTCGACTCAGTCTGCTCCGAGCTCCGACCGCACCGGATCCCGATGCGGATCAAGGCTTGCATAACTTTTCTTTCGCCATCTACCCTCACGAGGGCACTTTCGCTCAAAGCGATGTGGCCGATGTGGCTTACGCTTTTAATACACCAATGCGATGTAAGTCTGGACGTCACCGTAGGGCAAGTTGGGCGTGGGTTTGACTCTGTGTCTCTGATCTCAGTGCGATATATGCCTCAAGGAGAGAAACGTTCTGCTGTGGAATTCCCCTTCGTGGTGGAAGGCGCGACAAACGTCCTGCTCGAGACCGTCAAGCACGCCGAGGATGGGAACTCTATCATTTTGCGAGCTCACGAACATATGGGGGGCAAAGCAAAGGCACAAATTCGAGTCAGGTTAGTGACACTGGTCATTCGGAATCATGCGATTCGCAGAAGCTAAAGGTTACCCCCTCGATGCCTCCATATAGCTCGGAATTCCGCATTCTAAAGGCGGCGATCGTCGATATTCTCGAAAATAATCTCGAAAGTCTCGACTTCACGACCAATAATGACGGCGACCAAGTGATTGCTCTGGCTTTCAGGTCCTACGAGATCAAGACTGTCAAGCTGAAGCTGGGAGAAAGACTCAAAAGGAAGCCAAAGAGATCGGGAAGCGTTTCCTCCGGCGGATGGATCAGGATTGAGTCCGATTACGTCGGGGAGTTTTAGGAATCAAGCGAAAGGGACTAGGAAGAAAGAAAGAAAGAAAGTTATGAATTGGAGAATTGAAACCAAGAAAAAGTATCGCGGAAAGTCTTCAAACGCAGTGTAAATGATTATGATGTATTGTATCTCTTGTAACGGCAAGCGAAGCTGATCGGTGAGCAGTCCGGACAAGTCAAGAGAAAGCCATGCAATGCGTGCCCGATCAGTGTTTGTTGCAGACTGCAACTGCAGAGCAGGCGCACGCAGCAGGCTGTTTCCAGCTACAAGACCTGAAAACAAACACACGAGTACCTTCATCCGTGGCACTGTCCAGTACACCGCAATACCATTGCATCTTTCCCTTCATCTTTGCGGCTGTTGAGCACTTTTTTTGCCTATCTTTTTCGAGAATTTTTTCAGCCACTTTGCGACAATGTACGACACTTTCCAGACTTCCCGTCTCGAATGTGTTCAATGATTTCCTTGGCCACATACAGTGCTTTGTTGGTAAGGGGTGTCTCCCAGGGAAGAGTCTCCGTGATTTGCTTGAGAACGTTAAGTCCTACATCAGTCGCCAAGCTCCGTTCCATACTGGGAACGATGAGATAGAGGCTCTCGAGTTGGAAATATCGATCAGGCACAGGTGGGTCGGTATTGTTGATCTCAAACATTTCGTTGGGAATATGGCTTCTCCAGAGCCATCAATCTCGCACTGAACGCGTTCATAGTCTTGCCACGCACGAGCTGGGTATCTTGACGACGATCTTAAGCCAGTGGTTTGTCCAGCTTGGACCGGATTACATTTACATCATGCCCCTTTTCGCTTCTTTGCCTTTTCCATTGATATTCCTTTCGGCGGACTGATTCGCGATATCCCACATAGCTTCTCATCGTCGTGTACTGGTGATCTGGTAATATGATGCTAGGGCGACGGTGACTTTCCGTCGTAGACATCCGTCTGAGGAGAACGTTTCATGTGGCGCTGATAATGGTTATCGGAAACAAAATCAGACAACTTCTGCTTCCCCGCTTCCCCGCATTCCGCCACTTGCAACAAGCACGTTTGTTCGTTTGTTCATGAAGCAGTTCTTGGCTGTTCTTGGTTGTGTGCCCGTAAAAAAGGCATGCAGGTAACTGCAGTTCGTGTTCGATTCATCACGTTTGACATCCTGAATTCTTGAGTCGTTTGTAAACGGTAAACATGTGTTACACAGCATATGCATCGGCCCTCCGCTCTCCATACACACAACATTTCGAACGCGGAGCTCTCCGGTCAGACGAGCATAGATCCTGAACGAACACGTTTCGTGCTTATCTGTGGCGCATAGATCCCGTTATACATACAAGAAGATCTCGTTTCCGTTCTTCCAGGTACGTTTTCGCAAGGGTAGTAAAATTCAACTGATCCCAACACCCCCATCTTCCAATGTCATATAGTACTGGCCAGAAAAGAAAGGCTCGGCCGGATGATACAAGGACGGGACTGCAGGTAAACAGGCTCAGCAGTAAAAGGATCCGCCCAACAGAGCAAGAAGGAAGCGAGGACGTGACCGACGAAGACTCTGATACCGACGATATCGACGAGTATATACCTGGAACAGCAAGACCCCTGAAGAGCGGCACCTCTACCGTCCCCTCGTCACGACGGAAGAAAGCCATCAGAAGCGCCCATAAACCGCGGCCTGAAACCCAAGCTTCAAAAATGTCTGCCGATGATCGGGAAACCAGTAGTCCTGGCACGCCCATGTCGCACCCCTTGGCAACACCCAAGGGTCTTAACGGAAGGCCTCTGTCGCGAGAGCAGATCCGCAAGGCAAATCACTCGATGATTGAACGGCGGCGAAGGGAAAAGATGAACAAGGCGTTTGCGGACCTCCGTGAGATGTGTCCGAACCTGAACAAGGAAGGGGAAGGGATCAAGGGCGAATTCAAACTCGAGGTGAGCCTGTGGCGCGGCATTAGCATACAACAGCACCGAATGACCAAGTTT
This sequence comes from Naganishia antarctica, assembly GCA_025758675.1. Taxonomy (NCBI): domain Eukaryota; kingdom Fungi; phylum Basidiomycota; class Tremellomycetes; order Filobasidiales; family Filobasidiaceae; genus Naganishia; species Naganishia antarctica. The sequence continues at coordinate 45,250 of JANGFJ010000077.1, read as the reverse complement.
TGCGCTTCGGCAGGTACTCGAGCAAACAGTGGAACACATGAGATACCTCACTCAGCGACTTGGCCAATTAGAAAGCAAGAACATAGTCAAAGGAGGATTAGGATCGACATCGCGTGGGCATTCGGACGAACTCAGCGAACCCCGGTCAAATCCTTCTGGTCCACTTCCGGCCACGTCTGAACATCAACAAGGCTCGTTTGTCTCTGGTACGAAACGCAAAGTCGGTGGCTGCGCAATGGACCTCAAAGGCGCGCAGAATAGCCATAGATTTCGTCGCTCTTTTGAGCAAAGTCCTTCAATTGGCGAAGAATCGCAAGCTGACAGTGAGTTTGCGAAACTGCTCTTGCCAAAGAAAAGGGGCGGCTAAACCTCCTGCTGCTCGATAGCATCGTCCTCCTCACGATCGATGGAACGGGGAAGATCTAAGGAGTTCATCACGCCACTTCTTCCGGCGTCTAGACTGCCAGGCGGCCCCCCGCCATCTGGCCTCAACTCCCTTGTGTCTTCACCCGCTGGTAGTAGCACGCGAAGTTTGGGGCATGGTGTCAGGGATACAGCCCGGTCGCCTTTCACTCGTGCGGACTCCCAGGCAACTGTGCCAGAAGACGGCCTCCCACCACATGATACTGTGCACCCATCGCTGCAGGCCTACCCAAGCGAGCTCGTCAGTGTGATGAGCATGAATACTCCGCATGCTCGACTCGAAACCCCGAATTCAGCGTTTGGAGGACTTCCTTCGGCCTTCTTTCGTTCAGCTTATCAGAGGGCAGAGCAAACCAGCCTCTCCGCTGAACATGCGACTCTACAACATATGCAGGAGTCGCATCTGCCATCGATAGCAAGGTATAGGAATCCAGACCTAACGCTACCACCTCCCGTCAACATAAATTCGCCGACATCGCCATTTTTTCGCCCTACGTTCGGCCTCGACAGGACTGACTCTGCGGTCGGAGGAAGCACCCCGGGTGGCGGTAACCAAGCGGGCGATCCGAAAAGCGCTGAACCCAGCCCATTTCTGCCACCGATTATGGGTACTCCAGCGTTGTTTGATGGCGTTTTGCCGCAAGTCGGGGTTCGCCATCTTTCGCGAACTTCTGTCTCGTCTCTGACGAGTGATCTCAACCTGCTCGGGAAAGACGAAGAAGCGGCAGCCAATGTCTTACTGGCATTGTCCTCTCCGGAAGTTATGACGCCATGGCAACCCGCATCAAATGGGCCTCAATCTCTCGCCTCACTGGAAAGGTGGAGCTTGGATCAAGGCACCATGATCGCGCAATCGTCTGAAGAGCAGGCTCGAAGTAAGAGCAGGAGTGAAGCTTCTTCTGCTAATATTGAAACGACATCGCGACGTGATAACCAACAGAACCTGGAACCCGCCCTACGGCTTCCCGCTTCGCGTTCATCTTCAGTCTCGAAACAAACACCACCATTGGGTTCGACATCTGCCACAGCGGCAGCTACCGGCAGAATGCGAAAGACGGCGATGGATTTCCTGGACTTGAGTAGAGATCTACCGGGCCCGGTAGTCTCCATGATATTTTCGTAGACGATCCCGGTGATTGTAAAGCCGAATGATAAATACACGAACCGCTGTCTAGATGACAGGAAACCTCCTACAAGAGCATCTCCCCCATTCCGTTGTATGTAAACAAAAAGGCAAGATAGGCCTAATCCAGATGCAATGGTATGATACAGTACCAGAGTGTCGATGCGATGCTACATGCAAGATACAATTTTGTTAGATAACGCTGAAGATTACCCATCTATAGCCCAGTTAATTAACGAAAAGATGCAATGATGGCCTCAAAGGACAAAAACACAACTGCGTTTGTCGGAAAAGCCCTGCATCATACGAAAGGAATGCCCTGTAAGCTAAGCACCGCGGGGTGAGGGCATTACTATGGAACATACCTTATCAGAGTGGGTGTCAAACCATTAAACAGACACCTCCATCCCTCGGTCCTTATCATATTTTTCGTGACTTGTATAGTTGACGGCATCCTCTCCCCCGCCTTCAAGCTCATGCCTTGTATTCTCGTTTTTATTGTATCCAAGGGAAATGTCGCCAACCAAGAAGCCGTTCCAGCGCATCCTCCAGCCATCATTAGTTCGCTCCACGACAATTCCTCGAGCTCATTTTCCGCTTCTTCGATCAGAGATTCGTGATGTACTTGATGCGTATGTCTCGGTGCGAGCCCGTCGGCATTCAAGGGATCGTGCTTTTGCCGATGTGCGGCGTAGGCTGTGTGGTGTATTGATCTCGGCGGGGGCGACTGGTCTCGCCGTCTCTTATTTCTGAAATACCGGCAGATGCCCTCGTACTAGCCAAAGAGAAAAAGTTAGATACGGTAATCGAGGCATTTCTTGACGGAGTGGCCACATACTGTGAAAAAGTAGGTCCCGTATGCCAACTCTCGTCCAGCGGTCGAGCCGAAACCACGATACAAACCCGTCAGACCATCTTGCCTCAAAATGTGCTTTATCGTTCCCAGCGTGGTAGGCGCAATCTTTGCCGTGGAAGACTGTTGTCTAATCTTGATCAATTCTGTAGGGCATGTCACGAACCTGGACCACACAAGGGACAAGATCAGTATACCACGAAATTTCAAATATCGGCAACACGTACGAAGCCATAACTCCACTTCCCGCTCCGGCTAGCCCAATCTGCCAGAGATCTGGCTCATGGCTGCCGTTCCTCCCGTTTCCGTTGCCATTCCCCTCGGTCGTTTGTAAGCGCAGGAAGAACCCATAGCTGGAGAAAATCAATCCGTTGACCTATGTAACGCATATTTGAGCCAAAGAACGATGAGTAATTGGGCTGTTCCAACTTACAAAAGCAATTCCTGCCTATTCGAGAGACATCCAAGCTTCAGTATTTCGTTTGTCGGCTTCTGCATATCAATGGACTAACCATCGGTGAAGTGACTCCACGGAAAAGGCTTCTAGGCTGCATTCCATTCCTGACTTAGCCATGAATATCCCTTTCACCAACCCACGAATTGCTAACCTTTTCATCTCTGGCGATGGCCACTTTTCGGCAAGAGGGAATCAGCTCCACATTAAAGGTGACAGCCCATCCGTTGCAAACTCACTGAGAGCGCCGAAAGTAGAGGTATAGCGGTTCGCATATTGTGGAGACTGAAACCGCACCTTGACTGTAAGTCTCCAGATTCAGCTATCAAGAAAGGTTCCTCTTGTCCATTTTCACTCACTGGTATCAAACGGTTGTCCGACAATCAGTCCAGCCACACCTGGAAAGCACACCATCTACTTTCAGCTCAGTCGTCCCGAGTCCCAGAATGACGTTATCAAGATATTCACCTGCGACTGTACCTGCCAAAAAGTCGATCTTTGGATCGAGTTGGTCCGACTCTGTCACTGAGGAATCCGAGTCAGTTTGCTTGCCGGTCTTCCTGTTGACCTCAGGTCTGCTCACTATCGATGGACGGGCCATCCTCTCCCGCTGACATGCCAATGACCGACGTTCCGCGAAGGATGTGAAGGAAAGTGCTGTGTAGGGTGAATGTGCCTGCTTGTATTAGCACAAGGTCTCTCAGTCCAGTTGCGGTGGAGTCACGAGCATCAACGCTCTAATAGCCGTCTATATAGCAGACGATGATTGGTATGGTGCCAAGTCGAGGTAATCTTTCAGGTTGGGCGGCAACAGCGGAGCGCGGATAGCCAGTGATACCGCGATAGACGTCGATCAATATTATCAACCTCCACCTGACTACAAAGGGAGCGTATAACCATTGAACACGTTCAGGCTGGCATGACTTCATTCATATTCGTATCCAGGGTCTCTGATCTATACAATTTATACCTGCCTTCTATACAGATACCCTGTAATGCTCTCAAGCAACTCCCTTCTTGGTACACCTCCAACGGCACGGTTCAAGTCCCGATTCCAGTCTCGATGCGACACCCGAACTTTCAGGATTTTCTTGACGACCGCACGAATCGCTCGAAGACCGACTTGTTAGATTTCCCTTCTTCTGCTTGAAGAACGAAGCCTTTGGAGTCTCCAGGTAAGTGCTGTTTGTTACAGCATAACCGGAATTGCAAGAGACGCCACAAGTATTGCCATCGGATCCACGAAAGCTGGAACCTTGCAACTTTTCCATCGTCGCCCGACCGCTCTTGAACGCTGATCGAGTGTGCAGCATCAATCAGCCGTACAACACCTCCGACCTAGTCCTCCGAAAACCAGGAGACCGACAGGCAGGGTTGGTGGCAACACAGGAAGTCGAGTTCGCCGGATGTCTCTTCGGGATACGCGACTGTCTGGACCGAATCGAGTCCTGAACTGGTACAGTCGAAGTGTTCTCAATTGGAGACGCATATCAGCTAGGCTTCGGGTCGCAGTTGCTGAATTTAAGGTCTATGAGCCTTCCGCTGCCTAGGAGCCTTGTCTGCTCGAGGGAGCAGTCGCTTTACGGGCCGATGTGGATTGTAACTTGCGCGTTTGTCCAGTCCACCCGGTGCGTCCATCGGGGTTGACTTCTCCTTTGCATCGAAACTGACCGTCCCACAACAGCGGAAAGAGTTCGATCTGCAATTAGGGATAATGTAGGGGAAGCGGATACTGTGTAAGCATTCACAGCAAGAGTGCGGTTTCGGTCGCGCGCAAGAATGGCCCTCTGTAGAGATGTGGCGAGCATCTGTGATTGGTCGAAGGTATATATCACGCGCTTTGACTGCAAAGAAGTTGACGAAATATATCATTGCTTCGACAAGGCCTCCGCTTCAACGCCGAGTTGACAGGAATGAACACCTCGCGAGCATTGGCTCGCACTCAAACATGTTGGACATCTCGGGAATGACCTGATCGGAAGTTGTCCGTGATCTATGCATGCTATTGCTACATTGCCTTCGCACGCGAACAAGAGTCTTCCCAAGCATGTTATACAACCTAAAGCTGCGTGGCAGAAAGCCATGTCAGCTTGATTTCAAATGGGATTTATGAGAAGTGACTTACTGTTATCTATACAACCTCAAATCCACATGCGGAATCATTCGTTGTCCCCGGCATGGCGTGATTCCCATTCGATTCTTTGTGCGACATATTGCCAGAGCGATTCTCCTGTGAAGGTTGTCGGCTCGTCTTCTGCTACATTGTATTCCTCGAGGGACTTCGCAATCTGGGCCCAGTCCACTGGCGATCTATAAAGAAACTGAGGCTCAGCATGTTGCTTACACGGTCTGGAATCGCTCAACTTACAGAACTTGCTTCTTGCTAGCAGAGCCATCCCATTTCAGAATGTGATCAAGATTCTTCCAGGAGACTGGAGCGCTGTGACATCATGTCTTGTCAGAACTCGAGGATGATGCAAAACGAGAATATCAACTTACCGGACTTGATCGCCAGCCACGAAGTCTTCCTCCCTAAAAATCGTCGCGAGATCCTCATCAACATCTTCCTGACTCCACACATCCGTTCCGGGTTCACCCGTCACCCGTCGAAGAGTATTTGGTGCAAATTCGCCAGAAATGTACTTGTCGGCCTCCAGATATTCCGGCACATCGATACCGGGTTCGGGCGCGAGAGGCTGTCTTGGTCTCGAAGGTGTCCACTCGTAGGTAACGTGTGGTACTTTCGGTTCAGGCTCGACTGGATTCGACGTCGTAAAGTCTGCCGGCTGCATGAATTGCTCGAGAACTGCTGGATACGACGGCCATCGTGTAAGTTGATGGTGGATACTGGAAATGTAATGTGACGAGATTTGAGGATGTGTAAAGGTGAAGAGGTTGATACCGGTAATCAACAGCAGTCCGATAAGAACCTTTGCTGAGGGGAAGCCACCTGATTTTCGCCCAGTTTCGTTGTTGAAGGTTGGTAGCAAGGGACCTTTGGTCATTGTGAATGTAACGGAATGAGAGAGATGTAGATCTTGGTCCAGAGGTCGGGAGACGGGGAGTTTACATCAGGATTGAATATATATGTATCTAGCGTACAGCGATCTTATTCTTCCGACTCCTTTCCTTTCGGTTCGGAGACAGAAAGCGGGAACAGGATACTGGCGTCGTTCCATCAATCGCGTTCGGCGTGATTGATGATTGGTGATTGATGCCATTGATTGGAGTTTCTGTTGACTGATTGATTGACTCATGGATGGCTTCAGGGTTGATGGAGCTGTTGGTGGACACCACTTCGCAACCAGAAGCCAGAAAAGCGAAGCGGAAGAACAGGTAACTAAGTGAGCAATCAAGTAAATCTCGTCTCATTTGCTGTCAGCAGATGCCATCACACAAAACTAACTTTCACCTTTCAGCGCCAAATAAATCAGTCAGTCACGGATGCTGTCACCAGCAGTCTCACCACAAAGCATTAATTTTAGCGCGCGCGACATTCAAGGATTACAAAATCCCTATCCATATACAACAGGGAAAGACCACCGTGCTTCGCTCGTCATGCACAATCATAGCACAATACTCCTACAAAGTGGGATAACCAAATGTGACTTGGAGATGGTGTTTTCAGCTGTCATGTGCGTTCTAGCTTCCAGCTGGCTTTGGAAGCGCTGAGACGAGCACCATCATGATAGGATGATGCATGACCGAGTCTCCGTCCTCCTTTTGAAGTTTTGATGATCAACGATTTCATCCTCGACTTTGGCCATCAGGGCATGTCGGTTCAACCGAGAATGATGCTGCACGATGTCCAGAATATGACTTCTTAATCTCCCAACTTTGTGTCTTTTACATGACCATACAATTTCACTTTTACTTTGCTTCTTGATTCTGAATAGATACACGCCACTGACGGTGCTCTGTAGACTCTGTTGACGTAGTAACCATGACCCACAAAACCTTTCACACCGACCATATTGAACGCGACGTCCTTGATAAAACTGTTGTATTCCCGAAAAGAAAGACGAAAAACGAATACGCTTCGACGTAATATGCGAATGATGCGAAAAGACCGAGCTGATGCCTGCCGTTTGACGACAGGATACCAGCTGCTTTACTTCGGACCGGCGATTTTCTTGACTAGAAAGGTGAAACACGGTGTCAGAGTGGAATCCCCTACCGGCGACGCCAAGAGGTGCACTTACGTTGTTCGACATTGCCTGGGTCAGCCAGGGTTGACAAGTCACCCAACTGATCACCCTCTCCAGCAACGATCTTTCGCAAAATACGTCGCATGATCTTTCCGGATCGCGTCTTTGGCAGAATGTCGTCGATGACGTACTATCAAGGCAATGCGGTGTCAGTCAGAGAACGACAACGGTTGTATGTCCGACACTCACGATCTTCTTGGGAGCTGCAAACGGTCCGATAGCCTTTCGTACTTGGATAGCCAACTCCTTCTCAAGGGTACCAGGCGCGCCTGCCTCAAAGTTTGGTTTGGTGGTAACAAAGGCATATACGGCTTGACCCGTCAACTCGTCGGCGGCACCGACAACCGCAGCTTCCGATACACCCTTGTGCACAACCAAGGCGCTTTCGACTTCAGCGGTACTGATTCGGTGACCGGAAACGTTGATGACATCATCGACTCGGCCCTTGACCCAGTAGTAACCTTCATTGTCACGACCGACTCCGTCACCGTAGTAGAAGTATCCAGGGTAAGGCTTGAAGTAGGTCTCGAGGTATCGAGCGTGATCTCCGAAAATGGTTCGTGCCAAAGATGGCCAGGGCTTCTTGCCGACAACGACACCTTCGACGTCGTTTCCTTCCAAAAGCTTGCCCGTCGTGGGGTCCAGCAGACAAACGTCGTGGCCCAGGAATGGGAACGTGGCGGAACCAGGCTTGGTGACTGTAGCTCCAGGAATGGGCGTGATACAGATCGAACCGGTCTCGGTCATCCAGTACGTATCAACGATGGCACACTTTCCTCGACCGACATTGTCGTTGTACCAGTGCCATGCCTCGGGGTTGATGGGTTCACCAACACTGCCGATAACTCGCAAGCTGGAAAGGTCGTGGTCCTTGACGTAAGATTCGCCGAGTCGTCGCAACAATCGAATGGCCTGTCAGACAGCATGAAAGCAGTTAGTCAAGGCTCCCAGAGCGAAGTTTCGGCGAGAACGTACAGTGGGAGCAGTGTAGAACTGAGTAATCTTGTGCTTGTCGACAAAGTCCCAGTATCGAGATGCATCTGGGTAGACAGGAGTCGACTCGAAGAAGGTGGTGGTAACACCCAAAGCCAAAGGACCGTAGACAATGTAACTATAGAGCAGCAAGTTATGAGCACTGTGTCTCAGTCTGCAAATTGAAACCATTGTGACACTTACGTATGACCAGTGATCCATCCGACATCGGCCATACAAGCAAACTTGTCTTCGGGGTGGACATCGAAAACGTATTTGACCGTAAGCAAGGCACCGAGAATATATCCAGCAGTGGAGTGAACGACACCCTTGGGCTTTCCGGTCGAGCCCGAAGTCTACAATAAGTGAGCGTCAGTAAGTCATCCTGCTGTGGGCTGGAGGAATGGATACACACGTAGAGAATAAACAAGGGGTCTTCAGAGTTCATGATTTCAGGAGGGCAGTAGGCTGGGACCTTTGCGATTTCTTCGTGCCACCATGCGTCCCGTCCTTCAGTCATCGGTACCTCGTTTCCAGTTCGCTGGAGAACCAAGACATGCTCGACATTCGGACATTCCTTGAGTGCAGCATCGACAATGGCCTTGGTAGCGATCGTCTTGCCGCCTCGCTTTCCTTCGTCGGAGGTGATGACGACTCGGCAGCCGCAGTCGTTGGCTCGGTCTCGGAGAGATTCGGCGGAGAAACCGGCAAAGATGGTAGAGTGAACAGCGCCGATTCGTGCACAAGCGAGGAAAGCGGCAGCGGATTGCCTGGAGGAAGATAGGAGAGCGTCATCGTCAGCTGCGATTTGGGGATTTGAACCTAATCTTGCACTATAACATACCATGTCATGGGCAAGTAGATACTGACGGCATCACCCCTCTTGACGCCCCAGCCCTTCAAAACATTTGCGACCTTGCATACTTCTCGGAGCAATTCAGCGTAGGTGATTTCTCTGGATTCTCCGGCTTCATCAGCTTCGTAAATGATAGCGACCTTGTCCGGGTTGGCGTAGGCATGTCGATCGACACAGTTGTACGCAGCATTGATGCCACCTTCGGGGCTGTAAGGAGAAAAGAGGGTTGAATCGTCAGTCGTTGATTCCGGTTTTGAATGCTGCAAGTCTGGGAAGACCCAAATTCTACTCACAACCACTGCAGGTCACCGTTCTCGAAACCACCAGCTGTGACAGTCTTGAAATCTCTGTGCCAGTACAGGCTTTCCCGGGCCTTCTCCGCCCACCAGGCATCAGATTCCGGACCCACACTCTTTTCCCATTCCTTCTGGTACTGTTCAAAGCTGGTAAAGTACGGTTCGGGGTACTTTCCACCTTGGAGACGCTCGGGGGGAGGGAACTTGGGAATCTTGGTCTCGTCCTGTCCATACTCTGTGTGAGCAGGGTAGGACTCTTCTTTCTTCTCGGTTGACATGATGGTGCAAGACGAAGGGAGGGCGTAGGGTCTGACAGAACGTCGATGATGGAGGGGAGTTCAACCACGCGGACAGCTCAACACGTTTTGACAGGTATATATCAAGTCATGTGGGCGGAATGCGACTCGCCAGCAGGCATGCACTGAGCAGCAGCAGACGATGAGGAACAGGTGTCCGGCCTTGGTCACGCCCGATCGAAACGCCGGAGTCTCTGCGTTTCTGCCTTTCTGCTCTTTTGTTTCCGCGCCGGACGTCTTTCTTCACTGCCCCAACGATCCATGGAAGCTGTACAGAATACCAAGCCTACTGGCTTTGGCATAAGCTAAAACAGAAACTGAGCACTTTAGGGCATTTCGCCGGCGATCACCGACCCAGGTAGGCTTGAAAATCCCTTGTCACCTGGCCCTGAAGCTGGTTTTGTCCTCCTAGCGGAACAAAACACGCCAACAATAGGAGCATCTATGCGTACTCTCTGAGCGCTACAATTCCACTTTCACCGCCTTTCTCTTCCTGTATCTTGGCCCGGTCGACAACAACAGTCTCAGCGGCCCTTAGGCCCCACCTTTTAAAATCGCACGAGCCCGCCAACAACGGCCGGATTCTCCGCAAATATCCAGATGAACCATTGTGTCGTGACCTGCTACAGCCTGCTCCTACTCTACACCTCGTATGCAATGGAACACCCTTGTCACTGTCCCCGCCCGTCAGTCGACCGTGACTGAGATCCCTCTGAGATAGTTCCCGTCGGCCAGAGTGTCCGAGAGGTCCCCGACTGCACGTCGACAGCAGTAGTCGGTGATGAGAGCTGACGGTTCGTGCGAAGCGAGCGAGGAGGTCTGTGCGACGCGCTGCGGCGACGGTGACGATCAGTCATGTACTTACAAGGCCGGCTTCCGATCAGCCAAACCTTCCTATCAAGGCGGCGTGTTAAACTAGAATCTACTGCTCACAGCTGCTTGGCGGCCGACACGGCCCTGCGGGTTATTGAGTTTCCTTAGACCATCAAATCCACCGCGAAGCCCGTCATTGGAAGAAACGTCATAGTTGGGGCGGAAGAAGGTTCGCATAGTACTGCTCCATGTACGACAGTGCCAAGTGAACAATGGTGCTGCATCTGATCCGATATGACTCACTAGGATGTAATAGTGATGAAATGACCAAAATCCAGTCAATCTTAGATGATGAACTCGTTCCATGTGCCATCATCCGGATCTCATCTTCCGCTATGACAACGCTGGCAGGTGCGATGTTATGTAACACGAGCAGTTGACGCAAATAACACAGCGTGAATCTGTTCTCGATGCATAATACATATAGAAATAACGAATGAACACGAATCCGAACCCGAACATCTATCTGTCAACGACCGCCTGGTTAACGCCCAAGGCCTTGACGCCCATGAGTCCATCCATCGGTCTGTCACCTCTACCGATATCTGCCCCTGCACCGTCCATTACGTCATGGCGTCTGCACAATGTCCATCCCCTACTTGGTGCCAGCGGTCTTGAACAAGATCAAACCACCAAGGGCGACCGAGTAACCAAAGACTTGGGTGGCAGTGATGGAGGATCCGAACATTAGGACGGAACCGGAGATGAGGAGCTACGAAGCAAGTGTGGATCAGTGTGTGCTCCGGGAGTCGGGATCTCAATTATGGTAACATACGATATCCTTGAAAACACCGGCCAAAGTCAGGATCAAACCGGAACCGACACTGATCAAGAAGACGGCAGATACCTAAAGAGGAGCGAAAAGGTCGAGATGGATTAGATAACAAGTTGTGAGATAGTCATCGCACGAAGACTCACGTTGAGAGCGAAAGCGATACCGGCGTTGGTGAGCATGACAAAGAAGCCCAGTCGACCGATCTCCATGAATGGCGCAAAGCCTTCTGTGAAGGGAATGATACATGCGTTGATGACGGCGCAGACGGGAGCGTAATAGTGCAATGAGACCAGCGGGTCCATCTAGTGGAGAAGTAGAATGTCAGTCAATGTGGAAGAGTAGCCAAGCTGCTATCAACCCACCTTCATGCCGTGCAAGAGAATCTGAATCATGACCAGCCTTGATGCTTCGAATCCGACGGCGGCACATTGAGCGACGAATCCGACCATTTCAAAGTGCAATTCTCCATAAGCAGCCATGGCGCATCCGAACGAGATCATCTACCCATTCCGGAAGGCAGTGTCAGTAGCGCATCGCGTGATAGAGACGTACTCGACTTACGCAGACGATCAACATGAGTCGTCGGTTGGCTTCTTGGATTCGGAAAGCGAACGAGATGAGCAGGATGGCGACAGGGGTGAATGCCTAAAGTTGGGATGATTTCCGCGTCAGCTCGTGCAGTCGCCCCTATCACGGACATCTACTGACCTTGAGCATCTGGATAAAGGAAACGCTCAAACTGAGATACGCAAAGTTGGACAAGATCAAACTTCCAGAAAAGAGAGCTCCGATCGGAAGAATCGTTCGCATCCATTGGTCGCGCTGTTTCAGAGAGCAAGGGACATTAGCATCATGTACATCGGGAAGGCGGACCAACCACTTACCGTCAAGACAATGTCGTTTGCTCCATCAACGAGAGTCGTTGTCCTCTGCAAGATCCTTGTACCAAGGGACTACGAGGCGTGGTAATACCATGGTCAGTCCGGGTCACTCTCCACTCGATCGAGTTGCGCTTACAGCAAAGGCCAAGTGATATGTGGTAAGGAAGACGGGGTAGGGGAAATTCAGAGTGCTGTAGACGTATTCTGCACGACAATAGAGTGATTAGGAGACTCCGCAGCGCGCGAGAAAACTCGACTTACTGTTGTAAAGGATGACCGAGATACTACATGACATCCAGATAGGGATGACTAGAACCGAGGCAACGATCTTCAGCGTTGTCGCCCACGCCGACTCCGGTGACCTGATACTGACTGACGTAGGCCGGGATCAGAATCTTTTTGGCTGGCGACACTGCTCGAGTTTCTCCTTGTCGAGGACCGCTGCAGGAGGGCAGATGGATGAGTATTCGGATCAAGCGAGCAGGCATGTATCTTGACGAACCCAATCTCAATGTTCTTGTCATTCAGGACATTATCCAGATCTGACGCTTTGGGCATAGCCTGGTAAGGCGTCAATCGAGTTGGTCGTGCGAAAGTATGGTTCAGACGGGTTCCGAAAGTTTATCGAACGTGAGATGAGGAATCACCGAGGGCAAAGAGAGTAGATTCAAACCTCAGAGTCAGCTCGAGTCCTCTCATCGACTACCACAACCGCCTCGACACCTCGACCAGACGGGAAGAACCAAACTCACCTCGAGCGGCACATGTTCCTCTTCGTGATTGTTGGCAGACATTTTGCTAATTTCTGTTGGGACCGCACGACAGGGATGGAGTTGGATATCGAGCGTGATTGGGTATGACTGGAGAGGATCACTCACTCGACTGTATTGGTGGAACGACGATATGAACTCAATCACCTGGGAAAAGACAAGACACAGAGGATCTTCATACCTTCCCACGTTCCCTCAATCGGGTCAATGACCACTCAACTCCTCTCCAGCTACGTGTCAGGACTCAAAAGGCCAAAAAAAGCCGGGCAAACGCGCCGACGCGTCAAAGCCAGCGGGCAAGTCACCCAACTAGCTACCCAAACTCACCCAACATGTTTTATCTCACTGTACCTCAACTCGCTACTCCTGTGGCCTAGCTGTCTGCTGTAGCTGCAAACACACGATGTGTGCGCTGGTACAGCTGGCGAAACCGAGACACCCCCAGCCAACCTTTTATTGGGATCCGTCCCGGACGAATAGCGAATGAATGGGGAATAGCAGCTGGAATAGCAAACGAATACAAGGGAATTCTTCGAGGAAGCTCTAGGGAATGGCGGATGCTTTTGGGAAATGGGATCGACGAGCTTTTGCGAGTGTGGCGACCGTAATGAGACTCGGGATCGGAAGTAAAGAAGGTGGAAGAGGTGGTCGAAGGGTGAAGGCAACGGACCACGACCGATCAGCCGAGCTCTGGGCAGCGTTACCCACCCCCGTCAAGCTTCTCATCATGTCTGATAGCTGTCTAACAATTCTGAGCATGATGCAGGTTAAGAGGCAACGGCGGGGGGCTACTTTGAAAAACACCGATGCTATTCCAATATCAATCGGCGGGGGACAGCGGTTGGTATGCAGATCTGCAGGGACCGGCTTGTTTGAGGTTTGCTGGGGAAGGATTGTCGCCAGGGCAGTTCAAAGCAAGATCGGTCAAGCACATCACCTTGTCAGCGAGAGGTCGCACCGTCTTTCGACGATGAGGAGGACCCAATTTAAGGTGAGCATGACCGCTGTCGACCGCCCGAGTTCGAAGCGTAGACATTAGTGAGTGGTACTGGCAGGGGATTATGAACCTATTGCTCTGGATTGAGGCCTTTGCCGCTTGAGTAGACGTTGTCCTGATAACCTAATGCCGGGCTAGATCGATGTGGAGTGCTGGGTTCCGCGTCCACGGCTGTTCAAGTAGCGATTATATACTCATATCTGCTGGTGGTCATGCACAGGTACTTGTATCGTTTTGGTCTCTAGCTCGACGTCGCACTTCTGCTTCCCTACTCCTCCGACAACAGCAGCTCTCGAAAGGAATGGGATCAATTCGGGATTGGACACCCTCGCGCTGCAATGTCCATCCCCTAGTTTGTCATGCACACGCTAGGGACAGCTCATCGTCTTGTCCAACCCAATCGTTCTTGGAGAGCTGGCCTGTAAGGTGTGACACTACATATCGTTCAAGTCAACGAATCTATCAATCAACGAGTCGCACACCGTGAATCACTTTCAAGGCCGCCTTTCAAGGGGAAAGCTTGAAACGAGTAGCCCAGACCAGAGTTGGCTTGATCAGCCTGGATGTTAGCATTCCGTCGCCAATGTGGACGGGCTGCCGAGTCCCGAAATCCCGATCTGGGCGCCGGCATCTCCAGCAGCTGCCACCGTTGAGCGAGAGCGATTCTATCAGCTATTCTGTCCATTGCCTATTGACAACTGGTATACCTACGATCCTTCCTACCAGACACACAACCCACACATCATCACTCAAAATGGTCCAGACTTCTGCCCCAATCCGATCGAACCCCGAACACGGTACGAGACGGGAACACAACGTGTGCGGGCGATACTGAACGCGACGTCGCTTCACAGTCGGCTCCTTCCTCCGACCGGACTCTGTCCACCAGGCTCGAGACCAATTCTTGCACGAAAAGATCTCTGCCGATGAACTGCGCAAGATCGAGGACGAGGCTATCAAGGCCCTCGTCGCCAAGCAGGAGCAAGTCGGACTCGCCAGTGTCTCTGATGGAGAGTTCCGACGAGAGTACTTTCATTTGGACTTTTTGAAGCATTTGGGCGGAATCGAGGTCAAGGAGAACAAGCTTGTTGGGGAAAAGAAGTGCGTGCGGTCGTTGCAAGGGTGCGGGTGAGAGCTAACGCGGTGATCGCAGGGAAGCTACACCTCCTCAGCTGGCCGTTGTTGGAAAGGTCGAATGGATCGCGCCTATCCAGGTTGACGACTACACGTTCGTCCAGGCCAACGTGAAGAACGCTCGATCTTCCGTCAAGGTTGCCATCCCCTCCCCGACCATGGCGCATTTCCGACTGTAAGTCGTCCCATCACCGCGCCCAGAGCCGTCACTGACCACGCCCGTTGCGTTCTAGCGGCCGAGCCGGAATCGACAACGAAAACTACCCCGACTTGTCCGAATTCTACGCCGATCTCGCCAAGGCGTACCAGCAAGAGATTGCAGCGCTTGCCGAAGCCGGGTGCAAGCACATCCAGCTGGACGACACGAACCTTGCGTACCTGTGCAGCCAAGAGATGCGGGATGCCGCCACTGAACGTGGGGAAGACGTCAACGAGTTGCCCCGACAGTATGTCAAGCTTATCAACGAGGCTTTGCGACTCAAGCCTGCGGATATGACCGCTTCCGTTCATCTGTGTCGTGGAAACTTCCGATCTCGACACTTTGCATCAGGCGGCTACGAGCCCGTGGCCGAGATCCTGTTCCGGGATCTGGAGGTCGACAACTTTTTGTTGGAGTGGGACGATGAACGAAGTGGTGGACTTGAACCTCTGAGGTTCTTGCCCAAAGATGGAAAGAAGCGGGTCGTCTTGGGTCTCGTTTCGACCAAGACGGGGAAACTCGAGGACAAGGCAAAGATTGTGGAGCGAATTAGGGAGGCTGCAAAGTATGCGCCTTTGGAGCAGCTCGGCATGGGTCCTCAGTGCGGGTGGGTGCATTTCCTTTCCCGAGGCAGAGTCTAGTAACTAACTCGTCCAACGCAGTTTCGCATCCACCCACCACGGCAACGAACTGACCGAGGAAGAACAGTGGAAAAAGATTGAATTCTGCAACGAGATTGTCGAGCAAGTGTGGGGCAAGCAGGCCTAGGCGCGCGGTCGAACGAGCGCGTCCGTGCGGATGAACCTCTTGAAAACCGCTTCAACAAACGGGACCCCTCTGAAGAAAAGCTCGGCAAACGAGCGTGATGTAAAGCATCGCACATACCCTTGTCAAGAAGAACAAGGCCATTCAACATGTACCAAGTAACACAATGCATCGATATCGCATGAATGACTAGGTTCGGGATGCGCCGGAGGCTCTACTGCAGCGAGGTTTACTGAGTAGATCCTTGACAGTGATTCAAACCTTGCTCATGATATAGTCTAGTTAATAGTGTGAGGCATTGCTGTTTTAACTGTCCATCCTAATGGTGCCTTTATGATGTCATTCCAAGTTCTAGATTCATAGTCGATTAGTAAATTACCTCGATCCCCTTTCAAAGTATCGCGTTACTTTGAAAAGCTCACAGCAGGGTGACCTGCTGGGGAACTCATACTTGATCGATCACGCACGCACAATTCCGTTCCAGTTCACATTCGTAGTGCATGCTCATCCATCACCCGACTAACTGAACCCCCGTCTCAGTGGACGAGAATAAGAGACAGGCGACCATCTCGACAACAACTCTCTCTTCTCTACTATGACCTCGTCCTCAAGAAACCTGCATCAAGACGTATCCCGCCGCGGCTCATCCGCTCGACGTGACATTGGCGTGAAATACCGCTCAGCATCCCACGCTCCCAACTCGGTATCCATGCTCTCCCTCGCCTCCGTTTCCGTCATCCTCGACTGCAACGGCGGCGGCTGCCCCCTGATGGGGAGGTATAGACGCGCCACGTCCCGTTTTCGAAGGTGGGATTGGGTCGAGTGGGCAAGGACGTATGCTACCGCGCTTCCTGACAGATTTGCCTGTCGACAAGGGTTAGTTCGTAGAGGATGGAGGGTGGGGGTGCGTGCGTACGATGATATCTAGGGGATCAAACATCCTCCACTGCGCGGGATCAGCCACGGAGAAGACGGTGCGTGGGGGGGGACGTACAGGTAGCGTTGATTGCATGAATTCACTTGTTATGCCGGCGGTGATTGTTAGCAGGATGGTGAGGATCATTGGGGTGCGGCGGTAGTACCATATTCTTCGGGACGCGCTGCGGGGAGGTTAGTTGAGAAGAGGGAGAGAGGGAGGGGGACGTACTCTGGGACGTGGATCGTAAAGTATATGAGAAAGGTAGCGACGGCCATCTACGGAGAGAAGGTCAGGATCCGTCGTCGTCGTTTGGCAGTGGCGAACGGGGGTACGAACGCCTAGAAAGTGCAGGACCTTGTCGTTCACCGGCAACGGCGGAATCGGCGCCAATGCGAGGGTTGCGAGGAGGATGATCCATGTTGTTAGGAGGAAGAGGATGAGCTAGGCAGAACGGTGAGCGCGTGTTGTCGAATTCGAGGCTATGGCGTACAGGGCGGACGGAGAGGGGGACGACTGAGATTGGGTATGGCTGTATGAGGTGGTGCGAGGCGGACATGCGGACATGATGCGTGATGGAAAGAATAGGAGAAGAGCATACAGCGCACGGTTCAAGGGGAGAAGAAGCAGAACGGCGATCGCCAGCATCGCTTAGTAATCCACGTGTCCGCCGTAGCCGTCATCGGGGCCCTCCTCTTCCCTTGAAGACTGATACGGCTGGCTCCCTTGTCTCCCTCCCTATCTTCCTCCCTCCCATCAGCAACATGGGCGAGTCAGCCTACACCAACCTAACGCTCGCCCAACTCCGCGAAAAGGCAAGACTATCCGTAAACGCAAACGAGTATTCGTCCCGCAGCTGGCTCCAGAATGCGGCTCGGACGGCAGAACAGGCCGAGCAGGATGACGCGCAGGGCAGGACGGAACAGGCGTTCGTAGGGTACCTCAAAGCGTGTGGGTTCTTTCAAGCATTCGAGGATCATGCGGATTTCCAGAGGGTCAGGAGGGAAAGGGAGGGTAATGTCGCGTGGGCCGCGTATCGGGATTTTGTGACGAAGAGGGCAGAGTATCTTGCGAGGGCGAGGGTGTTGGCGGATGTGTTGAAGGACCGGCCGGTGGAACGCGCGATAGCTTCACAGGGCGAAACATCGACGCATACATCGGAAACAGGGACGCCGAACCATATATCGGAATCTGGGACACCGATACCACGACACACACAGACCGACGAACCAGACACGACCACCGGCGGATCCATCGCAGCCCGTCTCGCAGCGCTGAAGACCGCAGGAATGCAAGTATCGACCGCGAAACGTTCGAGTCGGGATATCGGTCCACAACAGGCCTCGCCGTCGTCCGGGACAGGAAGCGTGTACGTGACTGCGAATAGTCAGGCGCCTGGCTCGGCCGGGTGGGCGGTGAATGGGGCTGAGCGGCGCTCGTCTGCTTCGACGACGACGAGTCGGCGCGGGTCGGTGGTTTCCCTGAATGGCTCGCAGGTCACCAATCAGCCGACGGGGGAGTCGACACAGACGCCGACGACGACGACGACGACGACGACGTCGGGCTCGTATTTGGATACCAACAAGACTGGCTCGTCGGTTGGTTCGGGGAGGGGGTTTGGACAGCAGGTCGCGTCGCCGCGGGTTGGGTCGTCGTCTTCGTCGATACCGGGATTGTCGGGATCACAGTATGGTCCTCCGAATGGGAACGCTTCGACGACACGGCCGAGACAGAACGCCGTTCCGGGGTACACGGCCGGGGGAAAACCACAGGTCATTCAGGAGGACGAAGAGATTGTCTATTTCTCGACCGCGTTTCCTTCGCTTGATGAGTTTGAGGGCAAGCCCGAGTTTGAGGTCGTGGAGCCGTCGCCGACGACGACGACGACGACGACAACGGGTGGTGATCGGGATCGGAGAAAAGATTCCCTTGGCGCCGCTCTGCCGTCTGTAGATCTCGGCCCGTCGAACGGATCCGGATCTCCTCCTGTCATCGGCCCCAGTCTGACCGTTCGGGAACCGGTACAGCGCCCGTCGAGCTTACCGATGCCTGAAACCTCGGCCGACGCCGCCGAAACGGATATACTCCCCTCCGTCCCCACCGACATGAACGGTTTCCCCCCACCCGCGCGAACCAAGCACCCGCTTCCGCCGATCCCAAACGTCAAGCCCAAGGCCTTGTCCGGTGCTGGAACTGGGAAGCCTGCGTTGCCGTTCACGAACTCGGTTCTTCCCGAGGTGTTGTACGGATACATGCAGGATCCGACCCTTTGTTTGTTGGTGGTCGATACGCGGACGGGGGAGGAGCGCAAGGCTGGTTGGATAGCGCAGGATGTAGAGCGTGGTGAGGGGCGGGTACAGGAGATTTGGGTAGATCCGACGATACTCTCGCGGCCCGGGTACGTTCGTTCGTTCGTTCGTCCGTCCGTCCGTCCGTCCGTCGTCATGCTGGGACTAACCCGTCGTGACAGCTTGGACAGCATCAAGCTTGAAAAC
The DNA here is from genome assembly GCA_025758675.1 of Naganishia antarctica. NCBI lineage: Eukaryota > Fungi > Basidiomycota > Tremellomycetes > Filobasidiales > Filobasidiaceae > Naganishia > Naganishia antarctica. The sequence continues at coordinate 25,964 of JANGFJ010000077.1, read as the reverse complement.
GCGCTCTCGCTCCTCCCTGCAGCGGAACACAAGGCATTCCTCAACCGCCAACAAAACGACCTCGTGGTCCTGTACGACACATCCTCGACCTCGTTCCCCAAACCGGGGGGCCCAGCAACGGCGCCAGGGATCCTGTTTTCCATTATTTTCGAAAACGAGTTCCGAAAGTCGTTGCCGCGGAGTCCGGTGTTGCTTGTTGGGGGGTATCAGGCTTGGAAAGAAGAGATGCAGAGACGCCGCGGGAAGGGGGAACGGAATGGGACAGGGGATTCGGGTGGGTATGTTGCGGTGGGTAAGGGTCCGCCGCCGGTAATCTCGTATGTGTGTTTCTTTTTCGTTTTCTGGGATGTTGTGCTGAACTGCCCTGGTAGGACAAAAAAACCTAGCCTGCCCAGTGTGCCAGATTCGTCCGATCCGAGAGCTCTGCGGCGGGATACAGGCGTGTATAGGTCGTCGGCTTATTCTAGGAATATAACAGACAACGTGGGTCTCTCACGCTCGCCTCCTGATCGCTGCTAACCCGTGGCGGCAGTTCAACCCCCCTTACCCACAGTCAATGGTCGGCATGAACCACCAGGTATACAACGGACAGCCAATGATTCCGAATTCAATAGCATCTCCCAGTTCACGCTCCGGCCAACCATCGGCGTACACCTCTAGCCCATATACCAGCGCGGCTCCAACCCCCCCTCCGCTGGCTTCCACCAGTCCCGGACCACTATCACGGAAACGTAGCGACTATGTCGATCAGCACAACAAGCCTTACTCCGGGTACCATGGCCACGCCTCTCGTCCTTCTATGGATTATCCGCAGATCAATCATCCTAGTATACCCCAACCACCTCCAGCGGCTGCTACGTCTTCTTCCGAACGACAGGAAAGTCGCCCCAGGGCGGACCGGTCGGCGTCGATCATCTCGTTTGATGGATTGTCGAGACTTCCAGAGTCGGATGATATGATGTACTGGAATGATGTTGCGCTTGGGATATCCGGGTTGAAGAACCTTGGAAAGTGAGTGGTCGTGATTGGTGTGGGCGTCGAGGCTGAACGTTCGTTCACAGCACGTGCTATATGAACTCGACTCTACAATGCCTGAGCGCCACGTACCCTCTTGCACGGTTCTTTAGAGGTGAGTGTCGAGACTGGCAATGACCGTTCTGGGCTGACAATCCCTCCAGATGGGAGCTATAAACGGGCTATCAATACTGTGAATCCGATGGGCACCAAGGGAGATCTCGCAAAGGCGTTTGCTACGCTCATCAGTGTTCTCTGGAACGAGCAATATACCTTCCTTTCGCCAGTGACATTTAGAGTGAGCCTGCTTTCCAACGTCCATCCGGGATGCCTGCTGATATGTCGACACTTCCCAGAAATCAATCTCCACCTACGCACCATCATTTGCAGGCACGGATCAACACGATTCGCAAGAATTCCTCAGTTTCCTCTTGGACGGCTTGCACGAGGACTTGAACCGGATTCGCACAAAACCGCCGCCAGTCGAGATGACTCCCGAGAGGGAAACGGCGCTCGAAACCTTGCCCCCATCGGTCGCCGCCGAGAAAGAATGGCAAATATACAAGCAGCGGAATGATAGTCTTATTGTGGATTTGTTCCAGGGACAGTACAGAAATCGCATGGAGTGTTTGACTTGTCACAAGGTGCGGCAATACACGAATTCACCATCGAACGAGCACTGACGCTTGTGGACGGTTTTAGACCTCGACCACCTACGATGCCTTCATGTACCTGTCGTTACCAGTGCCACAGGGCAAGCAAAAAGTAGTGCTCTACGAATTGATCGACAACTTTGTGCAAACCGAGGTCATGGAAAAGGACGATGCATGGTATGTTTCCGATAGAGTGTGCGCTCCGGCCCGTCTTTTAAACAATGCCCGATTGCAGGAACTGTCCACGGTGCAAAGTACCTCGAAAGGCAACAAAGAGGCTTTCCATAGCTCGGCTGCCTCCCGTGTTGTTGATCCACCTCAAGCGTTTCACCACGACCAACGGCGTGTTTTGGGACAAATCAGAGACACCCGTCATCTTCCCCATAAAGCACTTTGATTTGACGAGATATATTCCACCGTCTCCGGCACAGCTTGAGGGCAAGAATCCTTCAGGTCCAGCCAGTCCCACGTCAACCACTGGCCCATTCTTGTATGATCTCTTCGCCATCAGCAATCATATGGGTAATTTGAGTAACGGACATTGTAAGTTCATTTATCTCGTTCCGGGAACCCAGGCTAATGTTTCACTCGACCTGGCGCTTCAAAGACACGGCTTTTGTCAACTCTTCAAAGGGCTGGCAGTACTGTGACGACAGCAAGGTTACACGTGCAAGTGAACGCGATGTGATCGTACGTACTTCAACAGATTGTCACCTGACGGGTGTACTAACCATCTTTATTCACCTTTATAGAGCAAACCGGCCCATGCATACATCTTGTGGTACAAACGAACGCTGCCGCCGCGCACTTCACCTGCAACGGCAGCGTAATCAAGATCAATTTATCTTGACTTAGGTCATGGACAATGTACACCCAGTAGTATACCCAACCGTGTCGAATTTCTACCGCTAGCTGTTACACCATGTAAAGCGTGTCCTTTGTTTCAGACAAATCGGTGATGTACAGGTTCATGGAGTCATATTCAGTTGGATGTCGATATAGCAACTAGCTTAAAGGTTATCGAATTATGCCTCTAGTGCCTTCTTACCATGAGTTTGTCAACACGTTGCAAGCTGCATGACAGCGGCTCAAGACGATCCGTCTTTGGCAGACATTCGAGATCATCGGGTCATGGTCTCGGCATGATTGGTCGTGACGTCTGTCGCGACTGAGTACGTCACCGATGTTCGACTCTACGTTTAAATTTACATATCCCCCAAGCGGGGGATAGGCAGCTGGTATATCCATACACCTTGCTCCTGACAGAGGACGCTATAGTGCCTACCATTGAATCATACAAAAGAATCGGCGACTAACTCGGCTCCATGTGCTGTAAGGTTGTAGGGAGATTGCAGAGCTACTGCCCTTGGCATGTTCATGTCATCAGTCCAATCTACTGAGCATACCCCGTCAACGATGTCACATTCAGGACGAGAACATTTGTCAATTATTTCCTGTTTGACACAATGTCGGAAACAGGCAGCGAGCAGTACAGCGCTATCGCTCCAGGTTGAAGCCCCTGCAAGCGGTAGCGCATTTGAGAGTATCAGACATCAGTGGCTCGTCTTGCAGAGTCGTTGGATGCTCAGTTTTTCCGAATTAGTCGCTCAGCAGTCGGCTTGGTCACCTGATGGAGGCAACTTTTGGACTGTCGTTGAGGAGATGCTGGGGCGCGATGCCCGTGATCCTCATGCGAAGAATGGGAGAGCTTAGGTCAACCGTCAACATGTCTAATTCGTCGATTTCTAACTCGCTTTTGCCTAATTCGCCTGGCATCTTTCCCTAGTCGTCCACCAGCTGCGGAACACCTCGACAGCCCTCCTTCACCACTCATCTACTCATAGAGAGAGATATAAAGAGCGTGCAGGTCTTGCTGGTCACCATCAAGGTAACATGATTAGTGCTCACCCGATCGCGCTTGACCTCTGCGCTTTCGTATCGTGCTCATCAAATTCGCCCACGACTTGAGACTCTCGTAGGATAACCAACATGTCTGAAAGCATGAAACTCTTCCCCTTGGTTCCAAGCCTTTTGTGCAGAACGAAATCGGGAAGCTCCACCGGAAGTACTGGATCGCAAACCATAGGGACCCCGACTGACAGGATCACCCAACGGTAAGTCTGCAACTTGATTTGCGACCAACATTGTTCGACAGCACTAATTGGACGATTACTTGTGCCTTCAGAGCCGAAGTTGACTTTGGCGGTGAAGTCGGTCTGACGGTTAAAGAGCTGGCCGATGGCATGAGAGAGATCCTTAGCGAAACCCCAGTAAGTTCCAGCACGCTCCTAAGCGAGGGAGGCAGCATAACTGAAGTGGAAGTTGCCTGTCAAGGAACTGGCCAAATTCAGAATCACTCCGACCTGCACCAACACCGCCACAGGTCCGATCGTTACCTGGAAGATCCAGGTGAGTAAACTTGTCGTTCTTGGTGGCGATCCAAGTGTACTGAAGTCCCTGTGCTTTCAGCCCCTTCTTAAGAAATACGATACCCTGCTTCAACCCCGACTCACTGAGGAAGAAGTCGAAAGACTGAAAGAGATGCTGCTGAATGACTCTGTAAGTAGGGTAGGTCGATCGCACAACCGTCAATGTCTGATATTTCCCCACGATGCAGGAGATGGTGGTGGCAGAAACTAAGGTCATCCTCTCGCGTTTCCCAGATGGAAAATCAGCGATTCAAGTCACTCTGTCTCCCTTCTACATGGGACCTTCCGAGTACGAACACATGTCCCCGATCTTGCGAAGGAACTATGGGATCATCTCACTGTACACTCTTAACAAAGATGTCCCCAAGGGTGTTCGGCCAGCGTGGAGGCCCGAGGACGAAGAGGAACTTTTCGAAGCGGTCATGAAAATGGAAGAGGGTGCAGAAACCAGCGAGTCGTACTGTATCTTTGATAGCGCGGCAAACGCTTTCTGTGTCTAAGTAATGTAAATCATATAGCCCTGTCGCCTGTTTCTATGCCGAATATTACGATCATCTATACAACTCGATTCAAACCCTCCCAGTGCGCTCGTTCAAGGTTGAAACCTGAATGACAAACCGCTTTGTCCACAGCTTCTGTCAGTTTGTTACCGCCCCTTCCTTTCCACGTATAAGCCGCATCGATGGCCAGCAGGCGCAACGGCTCAGACTTGAGTCGAGTCCATGGACCTGGTACCGCACCTCTACTCGCATGAGATAGGTGGAAGAAGGGATGGAGACGGTTCGCAACATTGTTCAAGATAGCATCGTCGAAGAGCTTGCTTTCACGTTTTTGGAGCCACAACAGGAAGTCAAGGATGAGCCCTGTCGCCGCCTCGTCTTTCGCATCCAACTCCCACATGACACGCGGCAGGGATTCGATCCAGCGCTGCATCAGCTGTTGGCTGGTCGACTTTGCCGGGATGAAGAATGGAAGCACAGGATACGGGGATTCGTGTACCTTTGCAGCGAGGGATCAAACTGCGATCAGAGGCGCTGGAGCACAGGGGAAATGAATCGACTTACCATAACCATTCTTACGACAAATTCGTTCCCAAGTCGCCTCGTCACACTATCACTACCAGTCCGCAACAAGTGTTGCAAAAAGCTTTCGCAAACGTCGGCCGAAATTGACTCATGCTCCTCGGTGGGTATAAACGACGAGCCGGCCAACAGCGACCAGATCAAAGGTAGTATCGATAAATATGAATGCGACGAAAGCGCCGGCTGTAGAACATCCTCATTCGCCGACTTCAGAGATTTGCCCAGCGATCAGCAGGATTCGGCAACTTTTAGTCAGCGGACTTACCAATAGGTCGGACAACCAATCCGCCACTCTTCTGAGATTATCGACGTCCTTTGTGGATCGGGCTTTAGCGACCTTTTCGAATTCTTTCGTCATCTGTTGAGTAACCGCATGGGGATTGGAAGTCTTTTGCTTTGGCGGTAACCTTCCAGGCGCAGGCGGAATCAGGACCACCAAGTTTGCATAAGAAAGGCAGAGGTGTTCATGCATTGCCTTTACTTCAGCGCCGATCTGCACAAGGTCGTTCACGGTCAGCGTCCGAGCCCCCTCTACCCCTGTGACCCTGTCAGACGTACTCGCTCCGCAGAACTAGCCGATGCTCCAAAGGGAAAGTACACAGACATTCGGAAAACGATGGCGGAAATCGATTTTTTCACTTCCGCGACCGACGGATCGTTCCGACTGTGCGACAGAACCTGTTCGCCGAGAACAGAAACGAGCTCCATGATCGTTCGGCAGAGCGAGAGGTGAACATCCGCAGTCAGAAGGGCGGCCGGGTTACTGTTCAATGTGGAGAGGGAGAACGCTACTGGTGCGGATTCCATGAGTGATGCGATAAGCAGCGGATGCATATGCAGGTATAAAGCCTGCGGTAAGAGGTCGTGTCAGCCACCTCGATGCACCGAATTGGCCAAGTACCTACCGATAGAGCTTGTCCGACATTCTCTCCTCCCTCGTCTTCCACATGTCTGCCGACAGTCGCCAAGTTCCACGCTCCTCCATCGACTGTCTCAGTCAACGCACTATCTTCCCACTGTGACACGAGCCAACCATCAAAGAGTTGTCCCCCTTCAGCAAACGCCGAATCGCTAATCTTGGAAATGGGAATGACCTCCTTTCCTTTTCCCTTGGGATCGGTTCGTGTCGACAGCGCGAGACGACTCGTAGACGGGTATCGAGGTTGGAATGGCTCGAATATTTCGGCAGGGAATTGTAGGTCTTGTGCAGAAGAAGCATGTGCCTCTTCGCCACTCAAAGTCCCTTTCAACAGATTCTGCTTGCGCAGCCCAGCTTTCACAAACGCCAGCAACGTATCCAAGATGACGAGTTTTGACTTCGGCAACAAGTTTAGTCCATTTTGACCGCCTTCGCCTGCTCTTCCTCCGATTCCGGCAACGAGACGAAGTCCATCAAGGATTCGATTCTCGTTGGATTGACTGAGGGTAGTTTGGCCTGCGTTTGTGGGCCATTGACCGACGACATGGCTCGGAGCGATGTTTAGCAGGAGTGATACGAGGCGGCAGGCGTCGACGCGGATGTCATGGTAGATGTGCGAAAGACCCATCGAAGCTTGAAGGAGCAGCTCGTTCATGTAGGGTTCCAATGTGTCCTGAAATAGACGCTTTCAGTATATCAACGCGGTAAGAAACTTGATGTCGACTCACGGCATGCAAGAGCGCTAGGTACCACCCTAGAAATTGCAAAAGACCTTTACGCACGCTGCTCTCCTGTAGTACAAAAATGGTCAGTCAATGAGGAAGGGCGATAGCTGCAGTCCAGAACGCTCTACGAACCTCATTGGAAATCAATCCAAGGACACCTCGGATAACACGTCCAATCTCTCCTTCCCTCTGACCCATCTGAACACCCAACTCGACGCCATTGACCAGGACATCTTTCAATTCGTTCAACGCATCCTTTTTCACTCCTGCGTTATGGTGATGCAGATTGACGAGAACCTCGCTGATCGTCAGTCCGCGTCGAGAGGTAGGAATTGTGTTCGGTGTGTCATCTTCTTGATCCGCCTTGAGAGATCGTAAAAGGGGATTTTGCGAAGGGAGGGCGATGGCTGGAAAACGTAGCCCATGTTCGGTTAAGGAACACCAATGCTTTGCGAGCCGAATCAGACATACATCGTGCTTTGTAGGAAGTGTCCGTAGCATTTGTAGCAGTTTGTTTTCCCTTGCCCAATTTCAACTTGGCTTTCTGTTCGATTATAAGAAGCAAGACAGTCAGCGTTGTCTACGGCAGATGTCAGCGCAACAGGAAGTTTCGCGACTTACAGCGAAATCAGCCGCCTTCTCCTTCTTCTTTTTGGTCATCTTAGGCATCTTGCAAACTGTCTGTACGATACGTTCCCACTTGTCCTATTTTGGAAGGTTGTCGAGTAAACGAGGAATCAGGAGAGAAGATATCAGGTATGGCGTTTCGAACCGGTCAGTCTCGAGGCAATTTCTGTGTCTCAGGATGCGGAACCAAATCGCAGGTGATCGAGAGAGATGGGTTCTTCGGAGTCTAGTTGTTCGCATCGTGGTGTTGACGAGTATAACCACTCGGAAGCTCTCCTATAACTTGCCTGTCATCCGCAGAGTCTCCAACGCCTAGTGCAGTATACTGCTCACTGTTACTTCTCCAGCAAGAATGCTAGGTGTGTGCATGCGTCGACCGAGGACCTCCCCTCTACTGATCAACTCCTCTTCGCAGGCCTTGTCCACTACTCCGACGACTCGGACGCCGATGCATCATCTCCAAGACGGACTGAAAATCACACCAATCCAACTGTATGTAGTTACGTCCTCGAATGTATGCTCAACGCGAACTCGAGAGTCATGGGTTCCCCTTTTTCCCTCGGATTGATGACTGCTTTCGCGTGATTGTTTGTACGTCCTACACACTCTGCCACATTCGGTAATTGGATCTTGCGCAGCGACAATCCGCTGAGGAGTATGATGAACCTGGTGAGCAGCTCAAATTTGTTTATTATCATCCAAGGCTTTGGAATCAACGTCTATACACAGCTTCCAGCGATAGGCTCCTTTCCAATCCGTCTGGCAGAGTTCTTCGAGCGACAGTGAAACCGCCCACTCCCGTCTCGCAACGCAAATCCGTAACTGGCATCCGACTTAACACCCGCCGGTCTCCCTCGAATGGAGCATCACAGGGCGCGACTTTGTCAAACAATGCCTCGTCCGAGTTCATGCAAGAGGCCGGACCAAGTATGCCACGCGCAGCGCAAGAAAACATTACGCAAATACCACAAGAAGTCCTTGAGAATACAAAAGAGGGAGAAATGTTTGAACATGGGGTGGATCGGTGGGAGGTTGCGTACAGACAAGAGTTTGGAAACATGAGTGACGACGAAATCTTCAAAGTTGTCTCCCGACCGCCAGAGATTCCTGGTGTCGAAAATTGGGGAATACCTCCGCCGACAACGGAGAGGCCTAGTGCGGCATTGCAGGTATGTCTGAATCTCTACCCGGGCCTGACGACGCGGATCAATGGCTGATACTCGGGTATGATGCCAGGCCAAGGTATCAAATTTCTTGAAACTCAAAGTGGAACAAGATCGACACATCAACACGACCCTCTTAGCTTCAACGGCCTTTGCAAATCCCCACATCTATTCGAAGTTGGTGAGTGAGCTTCTGTCGTTCATTCATCATGAGGATCGCTGAATGAGACATTCCACAGGTCGAGTTTGTGGATATTGATGAAAGGGGCTCGGCATTCCCAGCGGGAGGCTGGATGACGCGACGGGGTCTGGAAAGTCGTATACCGGACTGGGGTCCAAAAGCCTTGGGTACGTCGAACTCGCAAACTTCGGTCATACAGTCTAGTCGACTGACTTGCTCATGTGTCATCAGCCGCACAGCAAAAGGCCCAAGAAACGGCGTTGGTCGCAGCACAAACATCCGGAAAGCGGAAGAACATCGATTTTACTTCGGGTAGTCTCAGCAGCAAGAGGAGCGATTCTTCCAGCAGCCGAAAAGACGACAGGCATTCACTCCCGCTGCCTCGCAATCTTCCCGTGGAATCCAGCATCAGTCGCCGGGATTCTCGGGAGCGTTCGTTAAATGGAGTGAAAAGAGATGGCGAGGGCGCGAGTAGGCGAAGGGATCTACCGACAACTGGCGACAGATCTCTGGGGCGGTACGAGAGGAATAGAGAGCGGGAAGGGAAGAGAAGAGACAAAGAACGGCGTTGGGATTAAAGGCTTATGTTCAGAGTATCACTGTATCCTTGCAAGTCGAGGTGCTTCGGTTCATCCCATTTACGCTCCGAGCAGTAATCCGGAAATCGTCAAATATGTGTTGTGCATGCTCGTAAATGTCGAAATAGAACAGCCAGGCGGAAGGTCTTATTCTTCAGAGTCATCCTCCGACTGGTCATCGTCCCCGCCTACGTCCAATGCCGCAAAGCGACTTTGTACTCCGACGAGCTGTCGCTTGCTAACCAAATTGTCGGAATCGAAACCGAAATCGGAATCGTCAGTCCTCGCTTTGGCAATTTGGGATCCAGAGTCATCCGCATCCGTATTCGCGGACGATCCTGCTTCCTCCTGGTCAGAGTCTTCGTCCATGGCATGGTGGATGTCGTACGCAGCTTGTGAAGCTGAAACATTCGGCAGCCATATTCCGTTGTTATCTTCCTGATGGTTTTCCGGGATCTCGCCTCCCTCACGCATCGGAGGAAGAAACCTCCAAGGTATTCTACCCTCTACCACAGTTCGCAAAACTGAGAGCGGAAATGTCAGACTGTCACCTCTCCACTTTGAACAGATATGCTACTCACTTTCATTGCCTGCTCTATTTGTGTCTGGCCGACCCGCCTTGGCGGTGACTGGTGATGTCACTTTAGCTCAAACTTCGCGGCACCAGGCGGACCGCGGAGACTCACCATAGCCACGATACTCGGCCCAACTTTGCAAAATATCTCCCGCAGTCCAGCGTTCTTCAAGTTCGTTCACCGGCGCCCCTTGCTTCTCATAAGAGACGGTTCGAGATCCTTCCTGATACATATGATCATCCTGTCTGCGGGTAGTTATTCTCGACTGCATTTCCCTTTGACGATCTCGCTCCTCCTGCCATCTAGCAGGTGGTGATAGGTGGAGTGCATTTTCCAACGGCATCAAGCAAGCGATATGATGGATGCATGATGCGACGGATGATACCTGGGAAATTGGCAGAACTGTTCCACCGAGTCAACACATCGTCGCATATGCTCTCGAATACCGAGACCTTACTTCCAGATTGAACCTGCATTTCTACGCCGGTCAGTGAAGGTAAGACTAGGCCAGGGCAATCTACAATCCGGACGTCCTTGGACCAGTAGATAGACTGGAAATGCTTAGTCTGTCAAAAATGCATTGAAATCAGATCGAGTACCGGTTGGAAAGAAGTAACGCAACGAAGACCAACCTTTCCAGGAGTCTTCGAAGCTCGTACTCTGGAACGACCCATCAGAGCATTTAACAGACTTGATTTCCCGCAATTGGGCTGTCCTGAATGACATGGCAGATAAGTCCGACTGTTGAATTTGCTGTGGTCCAAGGCTCCTTACCTATAAGGCCTATCGTAAGAGATTCCGCCTCTCTATCCTCCCTCATTTCACCTTCCGCCTCCCAATGCTCTTCTTGACATTTCGATGATCCATCCGGTATCGCTTCAACATCCTCTTGGCTGTGTTGCGAGTTTCTGAATTCCTGCCAGTTTACCACACGCTTAACCTTTGAGAAGCAGTCTTTTTGCCAATTCGCTAGTTTTTCAGGTTGGTCGAGGAGCGAAGGAGGAGGTTGCAGGAGCGATGCATGAGCCGTTTCAAGTGTATGCAAAAGCTCATCAAGTGCTGAATGCGGTATTTCGGGGATGTGTCTTCGGCGTCCACGTTGATCTGTATGGAGGAGTTCGAGTCTCAATCGCGTAAACTTTCGATAATCTGGGTCTTACCTTCGACAGGTTGATCGGCGTAGCTTCTGACGCCAACCACTTGAACATCATCAGTCTCGTCCGCTTCTACTTGCTCCTCTCGATCGTATCCATGTTTCCACCAATCTTTACACCATTGTGTCCAACCTTCCGTCGCGGCTTCGTCTACCAGGTCTGTTTTTGTCAGAACTAGAATAACCCTTTTCCGGCCAGAATTCGTTCCCTTCGGTGGTTTGAAGAATTTGTCAACGTCTTCTTTGCTCGAATCTTCCTGCTGTTTCTGCCGTCTCGTTGCTGGGGTCACCAGGTTTCTCAAGTAAGTCCTTAAACTTGCCGGAAGGTGAACCGGAGGACACCTGACATCCACCATGACGAGGATGATTTGACTTTTTTCCGTGACACGCCACAACTGCCTCCAAACAGCCAACGTTCGTTCGCAGAATGAAGGCGATCTCATATCTACTCGTCCCTGATCGTCGTGCCGCGGCAAGGCCATATACTCCTCGTGTATGGCATCCATCCCTTCTAACCATTTTGCGAATTGCGTTTCCTCGTTACGATCAAGTTCGTTCTTTGTCATGGTATGTCGCCATTTTGGTCTGATAGGACACCAAAGCTGTTCATCGAGGTTTTGAATCCTTTTTTTCAGTTCTGGATCTTGTTCCAGTTGTATCGGATTCCGGAATTGAGCCACTTGCCAGCTTAGAGGTCGAGGGAGCACTGCATTGAAAGCCCTGCGATTCGCCGTTTCGATATATTCCTTTGTGAGACCGACAAACGATGATTGAAGCTCCTTGGCTTTTGCGCGAGCCTTCCAGTCGACTGTCCCCAATGCTGTAGATCTTCCGATTACGAGCTGACTTTTATGCTTCGTGCTTTCCCTAGGACTGTCGGCGATAGCCCCTCTTTTGACCGCTCTATGTTCCTGCAATGCGGCTGTAAGAGAAAGGGTAGGACGTTAGCTGGGTTTACGGCATGCTGACCTCGCGAATCTTACCCTTCTTTTGCTTCGCTGATGCGGGCTTTTTCCTGGCCATGGTTTCTGGAGACCTGCAACGGCAAGTGAACAACGAGGCAGATAAGATCAACGAATTCACCCAAATTCACCCGTTGGACATTTCCACCCCTTGCGACTTCATGACAGCAATCGAGGGAATTTATTGAGTACAGTATTACGTCATCGGGTCTCGCTCAGATCATTATGCACGCCCCTTCATTGCCCTCGAGTCTCGTTCAATTGCCACAGAAGCAATCATCGACAAGACACTATGCGTGTGTTTGACATACTGTATACAATGCGCATAAAATCCATGTTTGCAGAGGGTAGTAGAACAACTTGCAAACGTAGATACGCCTGCTTTAGCGATTCATCTGGGTAATCGGAGGAAGGGTAACGCGTGTTTCGATTTGTTCTCCGTAATGTTGCTCTCGGGCAGATTTCGCCATCTCTGCCTCTCGATGTCGCTCTCTCTCTCTCGCTCTAATGCTCTTTCGTCCATCTTTTCTCGTCCTGGATCGCGAGATTCAGGTCGCTCCCAGTACGAGCTGCGCCTCGGGTCGTCGTATGTCCTTGGCGGTCCTGCACCGTTTCTCGCCTCTCTTTCCATGTGCATCATCCTTTCCCTCTCCCTGTCTCTCCTATCTTGTGCTTCCCTCTGCGCTTCTACTTTGGCGGCGATCCTAGCTTCTCGCAACGCCGCTTCGTAGCCTGCTTGATAGGCAGCTGCCTCGTGAGCTCTCGCTGGAGGTTCCTGGCCCGTCGGTGGTCGAGGACCCGCCGGATTCTGCTCACCGCCTTGCCATCCGCTGAGACCGGTCGAAGGCCGTGACGGTTCGGATTGCAATCCCGGGTCGATTTCTGGATAGGCCGGTCTTGCGGGAGGGTAATCGTGATGCATTGCTGATGGTGGTGGGGCATGCCGAGAGACCTGATCATGAGGAGGATAACCATATGGTGATCCACTGAGAGGAGGCGGTGGGTATTGGCCGTCTGATGACATTGGATGCCGATAATCGTATTCCCGAGGGTGAAAGCCGGGCAAAGGAGCCGTCATCGGACCGCGAGGTATTCCTGACAAGGATCGATCATACGGCATGGGCGGCGGTCGAGGGTAGTCATGATGTTCCCCCAGATGATACGGTGGATAGTGTTTCGCCGAATGCGGCATTCCCCGGTATGCAGATGGCGGTGACGGCAGGACACCAACGGGCGCGTAAGGGTGATAGTGTCCGTTCGCCGAACCGATAGATGATGTGGAACGGGCCCTCGACACGTCGTGCGATGCTCCCGGACCCATGGGGACATTCATCTCCAGCTCCAAGGATGACCGCTTTCTCCTTTGTCCTGGCCGATTGGCACCCGGAGCCGGTCCTCGCTTCCTCTGACTTCCTGTATAAACGCATTGAATACCCGAATCCTTGCACCGCGTACACGATAGTTCCTCTCCTGTAGCCGATGACTTTGGTCCTCCTGCATCACATCGCACCTTTCGAGATCGACAAGCGTTGCAAGCTTTTGTAGCTCGGGAGATAGGGGCTCGTGATGAACCGTTGGTTTGAATAGCTTTTGATGGCATGGTGGAATACATGTCGGGGTCCGCATTGCTGAATGATTGCTGTTGGTAAGTGATGCTCGTTGTAGAACTAGGCGCCTGGAAAGGATATTCGAATTTTGAAGAAGTGTCTGATACTGAAGAGAGAGGACGATCCATGTCGATGACCGATCCTCTTGATGAGCTTTCTCCTTCTGATCCCCCTTCAGACACCTTTCTGGCTTGTCCCGCGGAGCGAGAAGGCCGCCCAGAGGCTCCCGGAGAAGCGAAGCGAGGCATGCTGCCTGCACGGGGTGTTTCCAAAGGCGAAAGTTGGCGTTGTTCCCGGGTCGGTGTGTTACGGTCTCGGTTCCGTGGGGACAGGGGGACTTTCTGAGCATCCTCTACAACTGGATCGTTCAAGAGGGAGCGTATCGAGGTTGACGACGTCTTGTGTTCGAGCGAAGTCACTGACTGAGGCCGCAAAGATGAGTGAGGACTCATGGTTGACAGGTGTAAACTTCCGGTAGCCGAGGAAGACGAGTGATATGATGAAGGCCCCGGTGAAGAGGAGGAAGATGATGATATCGAGTTTTCCGACGACTCGCTCGTAAATGGTCTGGCCAAGCCCAAGTGAGAGAAAGCAGATGATATCGTTTCTTTACGCTGTAACATGGATGGATGATCGTCAATCTCCCGGTCGAGACTATTGATAGCGATGTACGGGGAACTGGACGGATGATCGAGTTTCTCGATGGGTCGACGTGGAGACAATGACTTGATGGTAACGAATCAGGTTGGACTGCCTAGATTGCCTAATACGACCGAAATAGGGGCATGGTTGTTGATGAGCGACACTGCGTGAACCCCGAGCTATTCCTCCTATCTACTCACCAGTTAAGAGACAGGTAGTCTGGGTAAACACAACGGTCTCTGTTCAGGTACGTTTGAGCAGGCCGAAAGTGTCTCGCGGACGCTGACGGGAAGCGACAAAGACGTTGATGTGTCGGGCAAGAGTTTGGGATTCAGCCGCTGATGCGACGGTGGGATATCGCGGCACCAACTGTCGCCGAAGTAGGTTTAGTGGAGCTTGACAACGCTAGATACGACCTGATCGAAGCCGTGTAGCTGGAGGTGCGCAGTAGCGAGGACGAGTGGCGGTCGCGTTTGGTTTTGATTCGGTGTCGAGTCGTCGAGTCGGAATAAGGCCAATGGCGAAGATTTGGCGCGTGCTTTACTGATTCAAGGGCGACAGAGACTAGAACGGCGAGACGGCGAGTGACTGATTCGCGGTGGTGCAGATGATGATTGATGGTAGACCGTTATCGAAGTGACGATCGTGGTACTAGGATCGCTGTTGTTAACACTCGTCGACGCGCTGCGAGGACGTATCAACAGTTCGACCAGCAGGTGAATAATGATCGACGAGCAAGTGTGTTCAGCAGTGATGCCCGCTCTGCCAACTCGTGAATAGCCGAGTCACGTCTCCGTAAATCGTTTTGCGCAGACCCCTGTCAAGCGCAGCGTTGTGCCCCAAGCAGATCCTGCCTACGTCGCGTCTGTTGTAAAATGCTATCGCGGGAGTAACCAAACGACGAGGACGAGGCTCACAGAGTCCGATCTCTGATTCTCCACAGCCAGCGAGCCAGCTCTACGCCCCTTTGCTACCGCGAGAGCGGCATCATATTGTGTAAATTCTTGTAAGATTAAAAAGGCTGACAACAACAACCAAATTGACTGCAATCTGCAATCGGCAGCGGTTCCCCCTTGGTTTCTACGCACTGCCAGCTGATCATGGGGATCATCGGCACACGGAATTGCCGGTGAACCCTGCCGCGAGCCTCGCAATATCCCGCCGAAAAACAGTCGAGACAAAATCGTCTCAGGCTTCTTCGCAGGCTAAAATTTAAGCAAATTCGTGTGAGTTGTACCTCTTCGCTGCCGTCTTCCCTCGCGTTGGCTTTTCCCCGCTTTACCGACCATGGCCTCGGCGTCACTGTGAGCCCTTCATCTTGCTATTTCGTAAGTGGGAAGGATTCGGAATTCAGACGGGCAAGCTGACGAGCCTAGGCAAGTAAAAAAGTTGAGGAAATCAATGTCAGATCTGAAAGGAGGACCAGCTGGAAGTTACTGCTGATCACGGGAGCCTGAGACAGCTCCTGGGACCAGTAGGCCAGAACTCTGCAGCTGGACAGGTTGGCTAGCTGGTTAGCCGACAAGTTGGACAGGTGGCAGGCAAGTGGCAAGTGGGCGAAGGCGGCGAGCGGAAGAACAGGCACCGCAGTAATAGGCTAATCGATCGCGCGTCTGATATGGACAGGATTCTGTCGGAATACCGAAGTATTGGACACCCGTTTTCGGACGAATCCACAACCGGAGGGCGCTGCGATTTTCCCCGTCTGTGGCGTTGACTTGTTCCAGTTTGAAAGACCGGCTTCGCACAGCACCACTGACACTTAAAAGTGTGCTGAGCCCAGACCTTACCCCTCTGCGGTCCGGTATTGCAAAAGAAACCCTCTACTTTCGGCCGAAACAGGGCTGGGTTTTCTTCTTTCGGTAATTTTCCAGCGGTTTAGCATTGAATTTTGGCCTTCTCTTGGCCCAGTGCGTGGCCCCGCATGCCCCAGAGTGCTAGTGGTCCTCGCCGCATACAGTACTCGTTCCGGCCCTTGTGCCGTGCCTCGGAAGGTTTCGCCTCTGTCAGACCGATCGCAAGATATCACGCGTGTCAATGGGTCTCCTCCTCGTCGAGCTCCTGCCTGCGAAGATGGCTCGCAGACAGCTACTCGTGCTCTCCACTCCCCGACTTCCCGACGCTGATAGTCCCACCATCCTCCCACCAATGCTACTCTCTGAATACGCAAAAAGAAATCGTGACAGTGCTAGGGACCAGCGGAAGTCCGGTAGCGGTCTCGTCGTAATGCGTTTACTTTTCACGCCTCCGGGTCGTCGTGGACGAGACCCTGCGTAATGCCTGCCTTGCTGGCAAGGTCCCACTGAGCTGAGATTGCTTCAAGGCTCGGTAGTATACCAGGTTGAGTTATGATACGTTCGCGACGTTCGTCTGCAAACTGACCGCAGCGAGACCGCGACTTGCGGAACAGCAGCTGGTGCAGCTCGCGCGGGCACCGCTGCGTCGCCCCTTGATAGCTTCTCAAAGCTCTTCTCAAACTGTGTACACCTGGAAAAACCCATTACGAACTACACCTGATCCGAAGTCTCGCAACTTGTTTTTGTTCTAGTGCGGAACTCTATAATATGGAGTCTGACTTCGCGGTCAAAGAGCTAGTCAAGGCCAGCTTCATGCCTGCGTGAAAAGTCCGAGACGTCACATTAGGACACGGCTAGTCGCCCTTGATGAGAGGTGTCAAGGAGCGCTATCAATACAGCTAACGCTGCTGTCAACTGGCGACAACGCCGAGGAGCCCGTTCACCGTCTGCCATATCATAGGTAGACCCAACGTAACCTGATGTAGCTCGAGCGTAGAATAGTGTAGTAGCATCGCCTTCGACCGTTCTCAAACATCGGGGAAATGGCATCATCTCAAAGTGCAGCGCTGTCCGATCCGTTCGTCTCCCGCACAGTAGTCCACAGAGCGTCCACAGACAGAGCATCCAGCCTTTGCGGAAGAGGCGCGGGAGAGAAACATATACAGTACTCAAAGAATGAGCCGCCGGCTAACTAACTACTGCCGTCACAAAATACACAGGCCCCGTCGCGAATCGACATGCCTTCTTCTTTAGGTGAACACATCATGCACTCCACCACAATTCCATGATATGACTGGAGCACTTTACAGGAGTGTGGCACTGTTGCTCGACGCTGGCTGAGTGCTGGCTGCTTGAGGCGACCAAACATGAGTCCGGCCGGGAAAGTTGATGTTATGCATTAATCGACGCCGGCGGACGTTGTTTGTCGCTGACTACTGTGGCGGCAATCGAGATTCGAGAAACAATTGTCAGGCTTCTACAACAGCTACTACAACTAGGATTCTGCAGCTATGCGCCCTTACGCCTCGTCACCTCGGGCATGTCAAAATACATTGCGTCCAGTATTCGTCCGCTTCAGGTTCGGCAGCTGTTCTGTTCCGGCAGATACTCGTTCTGGAAGATCGATCCAAATTTTCATAACTGCTGCAACACGGGCTGCGACGCTGCGACTCAGTCTCAACCGGCAGACGTTCTAGACCTCTAGGTTCTCTGGGATTCAAACTGTACTACGACCTACTAGACTTTACCGAAAGTCAATTGAAAGCAGGCGGGAACATTTCGGAATACAATTCATCCCCCGTGGGGTGAGTGACCGTATGTAACCGGTCACCATGTAACATCAGGGCGCACACCAGCCGAAACAGCAATATACGGCCTCGGTCGCGGAAGGGCTGCTGATTTGCTGCTGAAGCATGAAGGGTAAAGATCGCAGAGGTCATTAACAGCCCAGTCAGGCCAGTACATTTGACACGCTTTTTTCGTGCATTCCGGTCTTTGCAGTGTGACGCCGCCATCTTGGCTCGCCCGTGCCGAGGAGCGAAAGCTGATTGAGGTTTCAAAGGAGGTCTTGAATGAAATTGAAGAATGACATGGTCGATGAGCTGCGGATACGATCCGGCATGATATATGTACATCGTAGCGGTATAGATCACCAGAGGTTCAATGGAAACCACGAAATCTATGTCTATGAGACAGCCCCGGATTCAAAAACGAATCAGTATCTAAGTTTTCACTGGCAGCATGTCTACGCAGCCCCCATTACCACTATTGGAGCACCGAATATAGTAAGACTGCAGCCCTGTCAACTTGAAATCAAGTCACAACAAGAAGGGCAGGGAAATGACTTTCAACATAGCGAGACTCGACCAAGTTGTAAAGGAAACCGAGGGGGATTACTAGTTTACTGCATCAGGCATGTCAGGCGAGGTGATTTCGGCTCCTTTGCAAATTAATCGCATTGCGAGTCAAGCGGCGATGCTATGTCACTGGCTAGATACTTGGAGAGATGTGTCTGCGTGCTTGGAGAGTAGGAAGTTGAGCATACGCCACTGGCAGCCCTGAATACAACTAGACAGTAGGAGCCTGTGTCATCCCCGAACGATGACCCGCAGAGGACATCTCCGGATCGATGATAGCCTTGTCCACCCTTGGAACCCTCTTCTCGGCCATACGCATGCTCTTTCTCTTTTCGAGCGCGAGCTGGTACCCCAGCGTAATCCACTTGATCTTGCCCACGCCCTGGAGATTGCCATCTCTCACAAAGCGGTGGTGCAGTATCTCCATGTCGTGGAACAGGACGTGAGGCGGAACATCATCCTCGAGCGTTCGGTGGGGCGATGTGAAGCGTATCTTGTTTGCAAACCGAGGCGACGGCTTGTATGCCGAAATGATGGCGTCGGGCGGAAATCGATCACGGAACTCTCCGAGAATGTCGAGTGCGCGCGATGTGTTTTCGATACTGGGAGGGGGTTAGATAGGTCAGGGTGAATATAGCAGCCAGAGACGAGATACCCACAGTGCAAATCCTCGAATAGCAGCAACCCAACATCGTTCCACTTCCCGAGGTCCAAGACCAACGTTCATCCGGTACCTCTCGATATCGCCTTGTGACAAGTCTCCCGGTATGTCGGTCGGCGTCTTGAACTTTCCCGAGAGGTTGTCCTCTTTCACATACCACCGCAGGTACCCAGCCCACAGGTTTTCCAGCACCTCGTTGTCAATCAAGAACCGCTTCTCGGTCTTATTCTTGGCGGCCGCACACCGTTCCAACGCAAACAAGAACGTCCATCCATTCGACTTTACGTCGTGCAGTGTGAGGATCCGCTGATCATGCCACAAGCCGAGTTGGGCGCGAATCGCCCGATCCAGGGGTGCATGTGCGAGCCCGACGGAAAGGTAGGCATTGAGTAGCCGTGATGTCGGGCGGACGTTGGAGAATGCGCCTTGTTGGGTGGCACAGTTGGCGAGGACGAGATCAAACAGTTGAGTTGCCTCGGTAAAGACTTCGTATGTCGTTTGGGGTTGGTACGGGGGAACAAAGTCTGGCGACCCGATATCGAGGAGCGACACTTGCGGCGGTTCGATATCCTGCTCATCGATCTGTTCCGACGCTTGAGCATCGACATCCCGCTCTCCCGCATCGGGCTCCTTGTCCCGAGATCCAGCAACCTTGACATCCGCCCTAGCAATCACCGGCTTAAACGCCGCATACGTATGAAACACGCCGACCAGCGTCTCCTCATTCGGCATCATCCTCGGATCCGCCCGATCGCCCATGAACGCCCCAATCTTTGCCATCTCTGCGAGGATCCAGCGGGCCCGGCCGAGGTCGCCGGTGCGTTTGGTGCCTTCGAGGAGGGCGTTGAAGGTTACGACTGTGGGTTCGTAGCCTGTTCCCATGGGGCCGGCCCCGGCGTCCAATGCCGACTGGTGGACTTGGAGCATCTGTCGAAGTACGCGGAAGGCTTCGTAGTAGTAGGTTTTGACCTTGCCCAACGCCCGTATCAACACATTATACGTCTCCGCCGCCGGTGTCTGTCCGTTCTCGCCCACCATCTGGGTAAACATGTCTAGCGCGAGTTCCGGTTGGGGGTCCTTTGGATCCGCACAGGACCGTATCATGGCATTATACGTGTCGACGCTCGGAACCGGATGAGCGACGAGCCGCATATGGGTAAACAAGTCCCATGCGAGCGCCTTGTCTGCTTGTTTCATTGTTGGAGTCGGACAGAGTAGGCGCTCGATGACGGAGCGGTAGGCTGGTTCGTGGAGGATTAGGTTTCGGGATTCAAAGGTGTGCAGTGCCCGAACGGCTTGGTGTATTTCCCCGGCAGCCAGATGTGCGTGGACGATCGCCTGGAGATACGTCCGCGACGGAACGGAACCTTGGGCCTCTTCCTCCTTTTTCAACAGTTTTCCCACGCCAACGACATCCCCATTCGAGGCATACGCATCGAGCAGCGTCTGTACCTCGTTCGGCGGAATCGACAGCCCATGTGACTGTGCACGTTCGAGAATCCGCTCAGCGGCGACGGGGTCGTTGAAGGCTATACATTCATCAAACAGCGCCAAGAATTCCGTCCGACTGACGAGACCTGTTTGGACAGTAGTGGACGATGTTGTCGGTGTCAGAGCTGTCACACTATCAATGAGCCGTACCGCCCGTTGTCGCTGTCCCGCTCGCCAGCCTTTGACGGGTACCGCACTAGTCGCAGCCGGCAGGGATTCAAGCTCGTGCGGAACATTGTACGCCTCGAGACGGGCGACGAGTGCCGCGATGATCTCCTTGCGCTCCTTTTTCGGGATTCGTGCGCGCTGGGGGACGGTGGCGGTGGCAGTGGGGGCGGGGAGCGCTTGTGCGGCGGCGGCGGCGGGAGCGGGGGCGGAGGCCATGAGACGGTGGTAGAACCGTTCGAGGTCGGTCTCGTCGTACGGTGGGAGGTCTGCTGTTGTTGCCTGTCTAGGAGGGTTAGTCGCGGTACGGAGATGGGGGATTCGGGTACTGACTCTTGTGAGTTCTAGCTTGTTGATGTGTGCCGCTTGACGTGCGAGGGCGTGGGTTTCGTTTTCAAGTGCCTCTACAGCTTTCCGTAGTTGGGCGCGTGAGGAGGGGATTGCGTGTGGGTCGACGGCGGAGGTGGTTGTGGGTTCGGGTCTGCGAGAGTTGTGCTGGTCAGTACGGAGCGCGAGGGATTCGTCAAAGTGTATCCTGACGGACTGGCGCGCCCTGCCACATTCTGCGGCACATTCACTCACCGATACAAAGGAAAGCGCTCGCCGTCCATCAACCCCCGCCTCCCCGCCGCGCCATCCGCCCGCCTCGCACGGACCCGCTTGATTGCAACTCTCGCTCGAACGGACATGTCGCCGGGAACACTCTGGACGAACTGAAACCAAAGGACGCACTCATGTTTCAGTCATCAAGCTCTTCTTGCCGAAATAATGCACCGATCGACGGTCGACGGACATCCGCCCCATGTCCGCGCGCCTAAATTCGCGCTTCCCTCCTCCCTCCTCCCGCGTCATGGTCTCTGGAATCCATACAGGTTTCAGGTTTCAGGTTTCAGGTTTCCAGGTTTCCCTCTTCAGGCCGTGCCCCTCGACGAAACGACAGCCACAACGCAAAAGGACAGTCAAAAGCGCGGACCAACCTCGTCATGTCCGCTCGTACAACCGACATGACAGGTCCGATCCGTCCATCGACCCGCCAACGCAGCAACCGCAAACCATACGCCCGTCCCAGTCCCAACCCCAACCCCGACCCATCAAAAACAACCGCGCAGAACGGCATAGCGGCCGGGATCCAACGGTCCGAGTCGCAGACTAGTCTTTTCGGAGGGATAAAGAGTGCTTTCACTCGGTTCTTTGCTGGTCCTGCGGAGACGGAAGGCGTGGAGGAAGGGGAGGATCCAGATCGGACACGGAGCGTTGATGGCCGGGATTTCTCGACCGATTCGTCGGATGATGAGCCGGAACCAGAGCAAGCGACGAATGGACGGATGTTTCAAGGCGATGGTACGAGTATGAAACGTTTTCATTCACCCGACACCGCCTCCCAACCGACCAGTAAACGTCTCCGTCGTGCCTCGCCTTCGCCGGAGAAACAACGCCTCGTCCGACAGAACGGGATGAGCGGGAGCATGAGTTTGGGGTATACGACCTCTCTATCAAGCTTGACGCGCAAGGAAGCACCTACGCTCCGTCGTTCTGGAACACTTCTCAACCTTGATTTGCGGAAACCGGTCGGCGACAACGCAGGCGGGCGGTCGCCCTGGAAAGAACAGGAACAACCCGTCGACCGAACCACACTGACCTTGGCCTCGTCCTCGAAAGCCGGGTTCTCCAGGAGCGCAAGCATCGGCTACGGCCTACACTCTGCGGTATCGCCCCTCCGCCAATCGTCGAGAGCGCCACAGCCCCGGCTAGATACCACCAGCGGCGGGGCGTTCGTCCCGGCCTCGCCTGTCCGGAGGTTACTCCATCCCTTGATGAGCGCATCCATCGTTCGCTCGCCGTCACGGTTGCGTGAGCCCTACGCAATGAGGGAAAGCCAGAGGGATACAACCGCGTTACCTTCTTCGCCTGTCCACCACCACCACCACCACCGCCGCCGCGAGGAACGGTCCCCCCCGTCGACTGCGAAGATGGGCAGGGATTCTAGTGTCCTGTCAGGAATGAGCGAGTTGGGAGTTCGCGAGGTTGCTGGAAGTAGACCGTGGCCACCACGTCATGACTCAAATCCCACATCAGAAAAGCTCGGTACGTCCCCGTCCCCGTCCCCGTCCCCGTCCCCGTCCCCGTCCCCGTCCCCGTCCCCGTCCCCGTCCCCTTTATTCCAAACCTGACCAACCTCCCCCGGAACACAGAAAACCAACACAAATCAGAAGCCGAGAGGATCCTTGCAACACTGTCCAACATGCGCTCCACGACCACCACACCCGGCTCCGGCCTCTCTGCGTCGTATTCGTCCCGCACGCTGAGGAAACAAATATCCGTTCCGGCACCATCGCCCCGTGCGGAGGCGGGCTTGGCGTCCCTTGCGTTGGGGCAGTTGAAGCGGCGGGAGGTCGAGGGGAGTGTGTTGGTTAGTCCTTATGGAGGGAAGAGGAGGGGCAGGGTGGTTCCTGAGGCGGAAGCAGAGGAGAGGGAGAGGTGTGAGTGTTTTCGTGTGTGGTGTTTGTTGGGTTGGTTCGTGCTGATCGGTAGTAGCCTCCACGCCAACGAGGGAACCCGCCAACAAGGTATCTGCCTCGCCAGCTCCGGAAGAGTAGGTCCTCACCCTTTCCAGACGCCTAGCGTGTCGCTAACCTGTACAAAAGACCCACTCACCCAGATCCACCATCATTCCCCCCCTCACCCGCCACCAAACTCCCCAAACCCCTGCCCATCGCATTCTCCCCGTCCGCAAAAAACCTTCCTTCGACCGCCTCGCGAACGACCTCTTCCTTGCGTGCAAAAACGACGATGACGACCCGGAAACACACCTCCGCTGCTGGTGCCGGCTCCCGACAGGGCGCGAGGTTCTCCGCGATGGATGACGATGAAGATGGGGATGATTATGTGCTCGATTTGCAGGCTTTGGAGGATTCGGCCGACAGGGCGAAGAATGGGTCCGCGTTCGGGTCCGTGCCCAAGATTTCGGGCCCGATGATGGATTTGTTTGCGCCAAAGGTGGCCGCCGCGCAGGAGACGTCTTCCGAGCCAGCCGTGACGGAAGGTGAGAAACAACCGAGAGTGGTGAAACAGGCTCCTGGGTTCTTGAACGTCAAAGTCGATCATCGGCCGCGTGCGTCTTCGCCGTTGAAAGCAATGGTCGTTCCGTCGCCGGAGAGTAACAAGACGAGTTCGACGACATCACAGCAAGGTGATGAGCCGCCTGTGTTCTCGTTTGCAAACCCTGCCCCCGCCGCCGCCGCCGCCGCGGATGCCCCGAAACCGAGTTTCTCGTTTGCTCCCCCGCCGAGTGGTGGACAAGAGCAAACCGCATCGACGTCTGGGAAACCGGCGTTTAGCTTTGGACTTGGTAAACCGTCCTCTACGCCCTCGGCGCCGTCTTCCTTTTCCTTTGGAACGCCTACGAAGCCGACGGACAAGCAGGAACACTTCTCGACTCCGGCGGGGCCTGTACCTGCCACCACATCGTTTAGCTTTAACCAGGTTGAAAAGACGGACGTATCAAAAAACCCCTCCTTTTCGTTTGGATCTGCGCCGAATGCTGCGTCTGGTCCACCGGTAGGTTGTCCCTTTTCGAGAAAGGGTCCTTACGCTGACGGTTTGTGCGCCTGTAGAGCTTTTTCTCTCCGCCTAATCCCGCTGGCGAAAAACCGGCTCCTACAAATGGGTAAGTCGGTCGACCATCTCGTATCGTTTCAATATTCATCGTGTCCCTTTGCAGCGTCGCGCCACCAAAAGCCGGACTGTTCAGCTTCTCGACCGCTCCTCCGGCTGCTGCACCAGTGATTCCTCCGACCGTGGCGTCCTCGTTACCCGCTGGGAATCCATTTGGAACTGTAACCTCCGCTTCGATAAAGACCGATTCGAACACTACAGCAGAAAAGCCATCGGATACTGCGGCCACCAGCGGAAAGAGTTCATTTACGTTTGGAGCACCGGCAGCACCGGCGACACAACCTTCCGCTCCGTCAGCACCAAGTCTGTTTGGAGCTCCAGCGCCGGCAAGCTCGACCCGTGCTCCTGCTGCTGCCCCATCATTCAGTTTCGGAAGCTCTGCTCCGGTCGTCAACAGCGCTACACCGACAGCCCCTTCCTTTACGTTCAGCAAGCCAGCGGAATCTCCCAAGCCGGCTGCGAGCACACCATTTGCATTCGGCTCGTCGAGTACTTCGACAGCTCCATCCGCTGTGGAGGCTGCATCAAAGCCCCCCGCGATCCCGACGTTCAACTTTGCGACTTCAAACAGAGCCACGGCGAGTCCCGCTCCTGCATCCTCGCCTGCACCGGGTTTCGGTGGGTTTGGCGCTAGTACACCTAGTTCCACTCCGGAGGCCTCGTCATCGTTCAACTTTGGTTCAACAGCACCTACCTTTGGCGCATCAGCTCCCGCACCGACCGGGTTCGGAACCTCTCCTGCTCCTTTGAATCCATTCGGCTCGAATTCTACAGCGCCACCGGTAGCCAATGCACCAGTCTTTGGTGGCTTTGGAAACCCGATTGCTACATCTACACCACCTGCTGCTACGACGTTCAACTTTGGTGCACCACCGACGCCGACCACAAATAGTCCCTTTGCGTTCGGCAATGCACAGGCGCCAGCGCCTTCTGCCCCACCCTCCTTCGGAGGTTTCTCGGCGCCTTCTCCAGCGTTTGGGGCGAGAGAAGCGACAGCAACCCCTCCCCCGTTGTTCAACATGGGAGCGGATAATGCTCCTTCGTCGCCCGGAGCGGCAGGAAGAAAGATTCGGGGCATTCCCAAGCGCGGAAAGAAGCCATGAGTCTAGAGGATGGCGAGCGGTTTGTAGCGATGGTACGGTAACACGAGATTTAATGTCAGTAGACTATGAATTGATAGGCCACTCGGGGCTGCGGTCTGGAGTGCCACAAGCATACGAGAGATGTGTGATGCCCAACATGGAATCAGCTTGTAAAGATGGCGTGGCTTGGCGCCTTCGACGGCCTCTGGTTACTGATTGCTGCCAGGAACGAACTGTGTCTGGCCCACACAGCGAGACCGCTTCATCGACTTGAGCGACGGCACCATTTGTGCATGAAGGGGATCGGATACAGGGCCCCTTGCGTCGTTGTTCATACATACAACTTCTACAGTAGAGAAGAGGCGGACTGGGCGAAGAATACACAGCCGACTATCGAAGCAGCGCTTGACAAAGCAACTTTGCATTG
>JANGFJ010000075.1:0-11684 GCA_025758675.1 Naganishia antarctica | reverse complement strand
GGCGCCCGCGCGCAGGCTCAGTCAACTCAGCGCGGAACGCGCTCCACTCTTCACTCCTCTGCTCTCCTGACTCCTCATACTCCTCATATCACTTATACTCCGCCATCCTAGAGTGATGATCCGTACGGGCGGGAGTGCAGCTCAGCGAAGCCGAAGGCGCGGCCTGAGCTGGCTGCGCTGCGACCGTCCGTCGGATCGAGCGGACACAACATGTCCCAGCCTCCCTTTGTTACCATCCCTGCAGTGCATGCCTTTGGTGCGACCATAATCTATCTCACTGACCACTTCCACTGCATCGTCATATCCACTTTTCCTTTGCCCGTGATCTTCTTCCGTTGACGTCTCCTCTCTGTAGTGCTCAATGTGACACCCCGCCCCCCTCGCCTCGACTTCACCCCTTCGCCACCGCGCTTCCCTTGGGCCTTCCCGCTTTCAGTCGCCCTTGCCGTCCTTATTAGCGACTCATCTCGCACCGCCGCCTGGGCCCAACATAATGCTGAGACCTGCTCTAATGCCCCTTACCACTGTCCGCGACTTCGATGCTTCCTTCACGATCGCTTTTAACGTCACCCATGCAGCTCAAGCATGTACTATTTCTCTTCTGCGGTGACCCCTCTCACCAGATTCAGGGTGGAAGAGCATCTCGGGGCTGGGCCGTCTTCGGGCTTCTTCCATAGCACCCGTCACCCCGTCCCACCTTCTTTGAGCCATCTCATCGCCCTCTTTACCCTGAGCATGCATTCCTCCAGCGCTGGACCTTTTCGTAAAACCGAATCCTGACCTAAGACACCAAGGCCGCGAATATATCTCCCCTGTCCAAATCGTTCTTTTGTCACCTCTTCACTGTTTGCTGCGAGTCGACCCTCACCCTGAGAGTGAACTGAGTCCTGAACTATACCTTCCCTGTCTGCTCCGTGAGTTCCTCCCGTGCGCCTTTTAGCAAGACTTTCGCTCTCTGAGCAGAACACACAATCAACCCGCCCCGCTGCGTCGGGTCCACACGCCGAAACAGCAGGATACCTCTCATTGCTGCAGCAATCCCATTGTAGAGCTTGCATATTTGCAATCCTGCTTGATCTGCTTGACATCTCCGCGCTCGGCCGTGTTCGCGCTCGATCCAAAACACCTGTCACCCCTGTACCACGTTCTTTGAGACGTCACATGGCCCACTGTATACTCAACTGACAGCCCTCCAGCGCTGTACCATCGCTGAGAACCGTCAACCTATTGTACCATCGCTGAGAACCGTCAACCTATCCTATAGACTATAGAGACATGCCCATATCTCGACATCGTATGCGATCATTCCTGCACTGTCGAAAACGTCTCTCTGTTACCTAACCACTATGCGTTGTAGTGGACGCTATCCCTTGAATTCAGTCTGCATCCTGAGTGATACCTGCCCTCCGCGGTCAATGAGCTCCTCGCACTCGCCCTTTCCCAAGACTTCCGCAGTTCACGTAGAGCAGACAGTCAACTCGCTTCACTTTCGACGACACGTCAAATCCGTCACCCAAACTAGATACCTCCCATTGCTCCAGCAGTAACATTATAGCGCTTGCATGTTAGCAATCCTGCTTGACATCGAGCAAATTCCTCATCTCATGTGTATATAGTGTGCCATGCACCAATCATCCAATCATCACAACCAACGAGCCCAACGCACTTGACACTCCTATCTCCTGATGTGACGTCCTGAAACGCCGACGCGTGTACCATCACACGCGTCTTAGGCACTGCCTTACCCATCATTCTGCATCCTTGCTGGATTTCTTGTCCGAAAGGTCGCAAAGCCAGCCATCTGCCGCTACAGCTACGGGCACAGACTCTCAGGCGTCCTTCAACTCCCGTGTCCCCGATGATGAGTCATTGGTCCTCCCGGACCCTTCTGCTACTCAGAGTGGTCGCGTGATCCAGCGAGGTAGGAGGCAACGGGGTCGTGGCAAATCCCCCGCCGCTTCATCCCGCAACGGGATCAGCAAAAAGAGCTCCGAGAAGTGAACAGCGGCGGGGTAAACGAAATCGGAGGTCACCTACGGTAGCAGGATGATCACATTATGACCTCGACGGGGCTGAGGAACCTGTTGCAGGAAGTCCTCGGTGTGCGGCGCCGCTGTGGGCTTTTCTGCTCCAGGATCCTAGCCTTTCGTTCTCGGTCTTGTCACTAGTGCCATGGTATATGTAGTTTGATGTGATATCTGTTGCATCTTCCCTAAAGCCTCTCCCTATGTCTGACACCTAGCTTGTAGAGCACCACTCTTTGGCACGCCTTGCAGTACCCCCAGTACCCCATATTGGCAGCTCCCCTGACCACGTCACGTGGAAAAGCTGCTTAGGTAACGCGGCTGTGCGTCCGATCCATAAATGCGGGAACAAAGCAAAACAACAACCGGCGTCGTTCCTTTCACCTTTCACGAGAAATCGCCAGCGTGCATACTGGGTTTCGCATAGAGTCGGTTTCCAGATACACCAGAGACAGTCCATAGACAGTTCCCCATCATGTGTATGTCCTTTCCTCCGTGATGTGATCCATGCTGACCCCTTCTACAGCGTCCGCCGTCACCTCCCCCGCCGTCACGACCCCCGCGTCCTCGACCACCCCAATCTCAACCACCCCAACGTCAAGCTCGACAACCCAGCCGACCACGACCCAACCAACCACAACTCAACCAACCACTACTCAACCTACCACTACTCAACCTACCACTACTCAACCAACCACCACTCAGCCCACCACTACACAGCCGACCACGACGAGCGCTCAATCTAGTTCTGTGGTTAGTTCTAGCAGTAATGCCGCGAGTTCGGCAAGTCAGGCAGGGAGCAGTGCGCAATCAGCTGGTGAGTACTTGGACGGATCTCGTGCGGATCGTGTTTCGGTCGAGGGGACGGCGTGTGATGGGAGAGATGGGACGCGTTTGGATCGGAATCGATGGCGCGTGGATGGGTAAGGATCGAGGTGATGTGATTGCATACGACCTTTAAAGGATCTGTTGTCCCCAAGACGAGTGCAATAGTACGATGTCAAGAGCGAACTGCGAACGCTGCGAACCCGAATGGCGAAAGACGCATCGGTCGATATCGTCCGACGCGTAACGGTACGAACCAGTGAGGAAAGAAGCGAGATGCTTGGTGGATGCGAACAAGGGAGACCCACGGGGGATTCTCGTGCACGTCAGGATCGTTGGATACAGTATCCATCAGTTGGACTGTATCGCTGGTTCGTCGAGTGCGCATCGGGATAATCCGCGAAGGATCGTCGGAGAAGAGTTTGGCGGATGTTTCATGGCGATGAAATCGCGCGTCCGAAGAGAGCGGATGGCGTCCGGACGATCTCCCGTTGCTGCCTCGGAATGCATGATTTGGGATATTGCAACGATGCGTACTGCTTTCCCCAATTGGTATCTGTGAAAGCTCCTGTGCAGACAAGAAACGCGGACCTCCATCAATCGGCTCTTAATAACATTCCATCTCTTTTACACGATGCTAATTCCCCTCTCCTCCAGCACAATCCGCATCCTCCGCCATCGTTCCCACGCAAGTCGTAACCACCGCCAACGGCGGCTCCACCATCACCTCCTCGGGCACCATTACCGTCCCCGCGAGTCAAGTAACGGGCGGTCGAACCAGTTTCCAGACGGTCACCGTAACGGACTCGAGTGGGAATCCGCAGGAGAGTGTTGTCAGCACCATTGGCCCGCGTAATGGCAGCAAGACTAGTGAGTGATCTTTGAGTCTGCGTGGGATGCGTTGCTGATGGGAATCCCTTCGGTAGATATCGGTGCCATCGTCGGTGGGACCGTTGGCGGTGTTGTCGCTCTTTTGACGATCCTTGCGTTACTCTGGTTCTGTGTGTTCAAGAAACGACGAGACCGCAAGGGAGACTTCGATGACGCGATGGTGCGGTGTCTTCTTTTTCCGATTCCTTGGCGTTTGCTAACCTTGTTCTCGCAGTTCGACCCCGGACGATCGCGACACGCTGCTCCTGGCCAGACCGATATTCTCGACGACGAGGCAAACAACGACGACGTCGAGCCCTACACGTACGGCCAAAACGTCAACAACGCGGGCGTCCCACAAATGTCGCAATACAACGCTGGCTATCCTGCATCATCAGGAGGAATCGCACCTGGCTTGCCTCCGCTCAACACCATGGCAGCCTCTACCGCCGTCGCCTCCGCGGCACCGCTCACCAGTCGCGGCAGTTACTCTGAAGCGAGTCAATCCGGCGGGGCAAACATCGCTCGAGGGCCATCCTCTGCTTCGACCCTCACCTCTGCAGGCTTTGCCGGCCGAGGCGCGCAACCTCAACCGGGTCAGATGCCGTTCAGTCAGTTTTACCAGCAGGCGAATGGCTCAGCTCCGGGCATGGGAATGGGGATGCCTGTTCCGGTTCCTACGGGCCAGCAGGAGCAGCAACCACCACCGATGAGCGCGGCGGCACAGCGAAAGGCCCGGGAAGCGGCACAAGAACGACAGGCTTTACGTCCTGCTAACCCTTCCGATGGGTACTACCCCCAGACTCCGCACCAGTCCTCTGGAGGAGCTCAGAGTCCCGGCGCGTCGCACACTTCTGGACCGGTGAGCCCTACCACTGCGGGTGGCGCGAGTGGGGTGATCGTGCACGATGACATGGGAACGTATATTCCTGATGAGGGGGATGATGAAGTCGCCGAAGGACCGAGCGAGTTGCCGCCTCAGTGAGTGTTTCGTCCATTGGTGGGATGATGAAGGGCTAATTCTTGGTGTGGATGTAGGTACCACTCGATCCGAAGGGAGTAAAACGTCGTTGGATCTGCCTTCTCAGATCTCACGGCACATACCACGCTCGTTTCGCCTACTTTGACCGTCTTTTCCGTTTCCTTCCTTCCTTCCGATTTGAACGCTACTATGGACACGTACCTTTATCTCCCCCTCTGTTGTCCCATAGTATATTGTAGCAGTGTATAGTCGATAGCGTATGCATGATGCATGTCCGGTATGATTCCGCAGCGGGACGACCTGAACGCCGTTGCTAGCTGACGCGTCTGGGCGGCGTTCGGCACAGCTTCTTATCTTCGGCTTGCTGGTTTATCAGCTGCCTCGTCTGATAGAAGGACACCGTTCGGTTGACAAGCAAGTCATTCACCGTCTACATCGCCACGCGCCACCATGGCAGACTACACACACCCCGCCAACCGCACCATCGACATAACCACGACCATCAACGCACCCCTCGAAACCGTCTACCGCATCCTCACCGATTTCCCAGCGTACAACGAGTGGTCCTCCTTCATACAATCCGTCCAACCCATTCCCGGCCCCGACCAACAAACGACCGACCCCCTCCGCGTCGGCCAGAAACTCCGCGTATCAGTCCTCGCACCAGGTGATACCGCCCCCTTCCAATTCACATCGACGATCGTCCTCTCGACCCCCACAGCGTTCGCATGGCTCGGCGGATACTCCTACATCTACCTCGGAAAACACATGTTCCTCCTCTCCCCTACCGACGACGAGGCCGGGACGCAACTCGTCCATCGGGAGGAGTTTAGTGGGGTTTTGTATAGGCCTCTTATGGACTGGATGGGAATGGGGGAGAAGTCGAGACGGGGGTTTGAGGCTTTTAGTGAGGCTTTAAAGAGGCGGGCTGAGGAGGAGGCGGGAAAGGAGAGAACGGGAGGGGTGGATGTGCGAGGGTGAGTGGTGAGTACGTTTGGAGTGTCGTAGATGGGCTGTTTTGATGATGCTTGTCGTTGTAGCGCGTCCACGGAGGATCGCTTGGACGGATGATTGTTTCTATCGGTTTGAATCTGGGATCTGGGATGTTGAGTCATGTACTGGTCGTCGCGACCTATGGACCATGGACGCTTCGTTGTGTTACTTGTTGTATGTGAATCGGTTGTTCTCGTGTGCTCTTCAATAATTGCTATACTCGGTCAAGTGGTCAAGTTCGTTCTTCTCCGGCTCTCGGTTGTTGTTGATTCAGGTTGGCCAAAAATAGCCGACAAGGTCAAGGGAAGCCGACACCACTGAAATTACTACACAGCTCCATCAGGTATATGCGCCCCTTCACATCATCGT
The DNA here is from genome assembly GCA_025758675.1 of Naganishia antarctica. Classification (NCBI taxonomy): domain Eukaryota; kingdom Fungi; phylum Basidiomycota; class Tremellomycetes; order Filobasidiales; family Filobasidiaceae; genus Naganishia; species Naganishia antarctica. The sequence continues at coordinate 5,621 of JANGFJ010000075.1, read as the reverse complement.
TGACTCGTCTGGTTGAACATCTCCAGATTTATCGAGAATCTCGTCTTCCGCATCTTTCGACACCTCAACCACCCATAGGTCGGCCACCAGCCAAGATGTCAACTCTAGATCCCGCCTCTTTCACGATCAACGCCATCACAAAGGACCGTCTCGCACAGGCATCATGGACCGCCATATGCGTGACGTTGATGTACGCATGCCTGTATCGCATGGCTCACAAAGACCTACGAGTGAGTGCCTCATCGCTTGAAGGCATCGGAGCTGACTCCGTTCCGGCCTGTGAAAGTTATGGCTCGCTGTGAGGTCGCTTTTGCAAGATCGACCAGAACCCCGGATCGGCGAGGCGAATAAAAATATCCTGTAACAGAAACTATGAACCCCGGCCAAAAAGGAGAGTATCCCGCCATCGAACAGAGAGCAAACGCCCGACCCTCGAAATGGATCAACTACGTCGCCTACGCCTCGGTCGCAGCGCCCGTCCTCACCTGGCAATGGCGGATTCATCTCCTCGGATCCGGGTACCTCGATATCTTCGCCATCGCGATGAGCTATACAGCCCTATTCACCTCAATCATATGCGTAAGCCCATCCGATCTCCCCAATCCGCACGAGCCACTGATATTGGTGCGGATCGTTCACGGGCGATGGCGATCTCCTTTACGGATCTCGCCATCACCTCGACGACAATCACAAAGGCATCACCTACAGGATGGGCCATCGTCTTCATCACCCCTTCCACCAAACGAGAAGCCACCCTACGCAGAGCTAGCTTCCTTGCCTTCCCCGCCGCATCAGCGATGATCTGCACATGGATGCTCGTCGGCGAGTCGGCAACTTACAAGACCCTCAGCAACGCCGTGTTCGTGGTCATGCTCTGTCTGGCACCGCTAGCTGGTGTTCGGACGTTCCGATGCGTAGATTTACGGATGAAGACCATGTTCCTCTTATCCCTCGGCGGTCTTGTAAGTGCTCCTTCTGAGACGATCAAACAGCCGCTGATGAACGGCACAGGCCGTAGTCGTCTTGACAGCAGGTTTACTCTTTGCTGTCGTGGCAGCAACGAGCGACGACACTCCGCCTGAACCAACAGAGGACGGATTCATGGATCGCATGTTCCAATGGGCGTTCACATGGGTCCTCAGTGACCTCGTCGTCCATTTTAGGACGGTACAGTTAGGGGGACTGATCTTTCTGCAGGTGAGTATATATATATGCCTCCCGAACACATGGGGTCACTGATGGGTCTGGCGGTGGTAGTTGTTCGCGGTGCTTCGTTTCGAGTATAATCAAGCGGCGGATTCGTCTGCGGGTATTTATACGGCAGTTGACGAGGAGACTACATACCGCACGGACACCGAATTAGCGGACGAGGACGAAAAAGCAGAAGATAGAGTCTCCCACGCAGCGCCTATAACACAACCGGCGCCCACCGCAGTCCCGAAATCACTCCCCCCGTTCCAAGCACCAATCTTCAGATCCGGAGCAACCGGCGCATACCTCGCCTCCCTTCTCGCCGCCATCTTCCTCCCAGATCCAAAGCTGTGGGACCTATGGGTCGTTGCTACTTCTGTTGGGGGTACGGTGGGCTTGTGTGTGGGGACGACAGCGAGGGGCCAGTGGCGGCACTTGTGGGCTTATGAGGAGACGTGAGTTTGCCAGGTTCCATTATGTGAGAAGAGGTCTGATATTATTGGTTGTCAGGTGGACGGCGAAACCGATTGAAAACGCAGAGGAGGTTTGATTTCTGATTGTGTTACACTTTGCTTAGTTGTATGAAAGACGGAAGAAGACTGCTGTCAGCCTCGTGATGGATAACGGTGACTACTGGTACAAGCTACGTCGACGCATACTGATAGAACTGAGCGGGCCAAAGATGATCGGCATTCGCCAACGATTATAGCAGGCCCAGCGCGGTCTCAGTCGCACACCAGCAGATGAAGGGCAGTGAGAGTATTGATCAGCGACACTGAAATCTTCTCCGGCGACTAAACTTGATTCGACAACTGACTACACTATAGACATACTCAGCGTTCCGAGAAATCGAGACCGTTGAAGATCAGTGCTGGAATGCAGAAAGAGGGATGCTGCTTTGCAGAAATTTCCGACTTTGCCGAATGCCGACTTTGTGTTCCAGCAACATCCCTGAATCAACCTGACACTGAAGGTCCGTCGGGTCGCTAACTTAGACCGCCTGGGAGGTCACCACTGCCGCCCAAAGTCGACGGAACAGGCAGCTCTTCCGTAAGGACAGACTTCCCGTCAAATCCTGGTATGTTGATGGCATCTTCGCTCAACGAATTGGTTGAGCCGGCAAAGGCAGAGCCACCGGTAACCGACCAAGATCCAGGTTGAGACGGAAGCGTCGTTACCATTGACAGTGGACTAAACGTAAGACTAGCTGGTTTCGGTTCGATGTAGAATCCCATTGAGATGCGGACGATGACGGGATTGGTGCGACAATGCAGACGCCCGTCATCGGGCGGGAAGATGTATTGCCGAGAATTCAGACCGAGTCGGTGATAGAGCCGTCCTCCGTCCGTACTTTTCTTGCAGCCGAGACAGAGACGCAGAATCCTTCCGCCAGGTAGAATCTTATGCGGGATGTACGCTACGCATGTGTTCATTGTGTTGTGGTCGTTCCCTCCTTCAACGTCCTCGAGTCTTGTTATCTTTTCTCGAACAAACCTGTCTAAGTGGCTGAGTGTCAGGACCACTACCAGAGAGAGCAAGTGATGTCTGGTTGGTGCAGGTGAAGACTGCGACTGAGTCGAGAACGAGGAACTGGAGCTGAGAGTTGTAAACTGGTAGCGGTGTGGTTATCCAAATGACAACCGTAAGACTATCAATAATCGCTCTGAGGCTACGACTTTCAGAACTACTTCAAGAAGAGCAAATTCCCCTATCGGTTCTTATACTATTTCCCCATAATCTTCCCTAACTCGATCCTCGAGCGCGCGTGACCTAACCGTCTTAACTCGCATGACTCGACAGGAATCCAGTCGCATATCGTACACCTAAGCAAGCGTCGAGACATTTCCGATTCGCGGGCCTGAGTCTTGTAGTCCGACAGGGATTACCTGAATGTTATGCAGGATGCATGACACTGAGGGCCTCCTTCTCCTCCTCCGACCTTGACATAGTGGGATTTGAAGGGTAGCCAAAGGCGTCCTGTTTGTCGTCCGAGCAGTTTCCCCATAGATGTCAGAGGAAATTGGGACTTCGGGCATCGGCAGTTGCAACGATGGCGATGTACTGCCGGTTCGATCTCATTGGCCACTTGCAACAGCCTTGGACAAATGTCCCGCTCGGCCAGAACCGATCTTGTCACGACCACACACGCTCCGGAATCCTTGCTGTCTTCCGTTAGGAGACATCCATTCCACGTTGCGCCGTCTTCATCTTCGATAGGATGTACCTTGAAGCCATCATTGGTGGACGTCAGTGTGTTGATAAAGGCCGCTAACGATACCATGATACGAACTACGAAGTGCAGATTGGTCGTTTTGGCGCTCTGTGAGGAGAAGTGAAGGACGGGTGAAGGGCGATTTGCCTACAAGAGTTACCACAGCATTATGGCTTCGGTGTGGCCGATTTATATATCCAACTTGAGCTGTTCCGTAGAAAATGAATCTTGGATCGTACCGCAGCAGCCGAGCGCGGCACACTAAGGCGGTTAATCGATGTGACATCTCGGAATCGAAGCATCTTTAGAAGGCTCTTCCGCGAGTGGATGTTCCGGGCGGTCGAGTAGACCGCGGACGACTTGCCCGAACATGACATCGGTAGTTGTTAAAGAACCTGGAGTTGAACAAAGGAATGCGGCGACGACATGTGACGGTGGGGGAAGGCTTAGGCGTGATCGCCTGTCGGCGACTTGCTCTGCCGCGTAGAGGATAGTAGCACGTTTGGCCATGGCGTCCTCACGCTGGCTTTTACCATAGGTTTGAGGTACGCAGGCACTTAGTCGGATTCGGTCGCATGGTTGGTGGGTGACCTGGGCGTTTGCGCTTCTGGGCTATGTCTTTCAGTTTTCATCAGTCCACCCATAGCAGCGATCTGGAAGAGGAACCATCTCCGGCGATACCACAGGCTCTGACCAGCTCTGTGAATGATGGCGTCTTCTTCCTGACCACCAGAGCCAGCGAATGAAATAGCTCGCGATTGACTTCTCGGAATTCACACCGTGATCGTGCCATTTTGCCTCATGCTGGTCGGACAGTAAGATGAAGGTTGGCTGTGATAGTCGGAATCAAAGCAGCTTAGAAGACTCTTCTGTCACTTGCTGCTGTGGATGGTCAAGCAGACGGCGGGCGACCGAAGAGGAGCGCTCCCATCGGCAGTTGTAGGGACGTGAGCTGTAAGGAATCAGGGATTGGGGCACGGAAGGCTTAGCAACGGAAGGAGTGCATGAGGTCTAGACCTTTCTCTGAGAAGTGAGATGCATTTGTTAACTGATTCAGCCTTGGATGGCTCCCAGAAGCGCTTCGTGTACAGAATATCATTTCATCGCAGCCGCACAGGTGTCAAGCGTCTCGAAACAATGAGAATCGAAGCATAGAGTCGGACTACAGGGTGCTGGAGCCTGGAGGTGACGGAGAAACTGCAATGGACTCTCACGACCGTAAGGGGGTAGAGCCAGTGAAAGGGTTGGGCGCGTTAGCAGAAACCGCGCGAGTGTAGCATCATCTTTCAGAGTACAGCTTTGACCACTATAAATAACAAACGAAGTGTTGAACTATCGGGGCAACTGGAGAAACATCCACCGAGAGGATTGTCTCTGCACTAAAGGCTTTGGCTTTCGAGGCTTGTTTGCCTAGCTATATGCCATTACAACATAAATGTACGGAAATCGATTCAGAAGGTTTCGAGAGTGACCTGCGACACGTCCGTTGTTTTAGCAGACGTCGCCCCAGAATCACTGTCAGAGCCTCCTGATTGAGTATAGTTGAGGCTGATGACTGAACAGTTCTCTGTTGGCACAATCGAGTCCCTTCGCATTCCTCTTTCAGATCCAAGGAACATGTTTCCAAATCGAGTCTCCTCGATGTAGCAGCCCACCGAGAATCTGAACTTCTCCTGGCCGAACAGCTCCAACACCATGGAAAATGGTATGGAGCATAAGGCCTGATCTTCAGCCCGGATGTCACGTTAAGGCGGTAAAGATACACACTATACCTCACCTACTGAGCCATGAATTATGCTACCCAAGACTTGGCTTAATTGTAGATGTCAATTTTATTGGCTAAATGCGCCCGAAACAAAAATGGTAATTTAAGCCATGTCAAATCTCCGCTAATGCGGGAGTTTGGGTTTGGCGCAGGTCAATGTCACTCAGCGATGGCTTGCACGGTTGCACCATTCAAAGATCATATGCTCCCAACTGGACCGGTGCATCTATTATGCTTGCTAACTAAACATTTGCAGTCGGATCCTGCGTTTCTGAACGCCTCCTTTCGTCTTCCGCCCTCATACGTGGGAGCCATTCCCTCTCGATGCGCGAGAAGATCCCGATGCTTTCTGGCCATTCCGGATGCGTGGCAGGTAGCTTTCAAGTCGAAACCCGGGTTGTTACGAAGGGAAATGGAAGACATAAGCGACTAGAAGGGTGGTAAAGACCAAAA